>JAUTDX010005076.1:0-30635 GCA_030844895.1 Ambrosia x helenae | reverse complement strand
TCGATGTTGGTGATGTTTGGGTGTTTGTATTTCCCGCTGCATCACACAGATATATTCTGGAGTAGATCATTACTAAGCGCTTACCTTAATCTTGCTTGACAACAGCTGCTATGCGACAAAACCAGATTGCACCCCGCTGCAACGCGCGGGTTATCCTACTAGTCTTTACCAAAAGGTAGTGGCAAATCCACTTAGGTTGTAGGGTGGGCTTGTGACGACCCAACTTATAAGTGTTTTTTTCCTGATTTAAGCCCATGTGCTTTTGCTTACACTAAATAAGAATATTGACAAAATTATAATTTTTGTACTTTATAAAGTACAAACTATAGACTCGGTCCTTTTAAACTTTTAGTTTTAGTCTTTGTCCTTTATATGAAAAGTTGTCACGATTTTTGTCTTTTACACTTAACCAAGTTAATAAAGTCAGTTAACTCACCCCACGTGCAATGCACGTGAGGGTATAAACGTAATTTAACCCATTTTTTTATTTTAATCCCATATAACATTTTTTTTCCTACCATCTACATAATAACCACCATCCCCAATTTTTTTAGGGGTTAACAATCAACAACCTCGATCGATCCTTTGCCATTTTCTTACAATCAACACCCGTCGATCATGGTATAATTTGCTGATGTGGTGGCGTCGGGTTAAGGAGGTGGCGGCGCGATGGTTTAAGCCTAGAAACCGGGTAGTAGCGGCACTTGTGAGCTGTGGTGGTCGATGGTGGCTGGGGAGGTTATGGTGGTGGTTATGTGTGGATGTCGGTGGGGTGACGTGGATGAGCCGAGATGGTGGGGATTCCGATGGTGGTTATAGATCCGGTGGTCACTAAGGCCGATGGTGGTTGTTATGGTGGTTTGGTTGTGTCGGGTGTAAACTTCAAAGACATAGAAACCACAAAAATCACAGCTCAATCTGAAACGAAACAATGAGAGGAAGAGCCCGAATTTCTTCAATTTGAAGGTGAAGAAGATGATTTGGTCGAAAATTGAAGAGTTGGAAGTGAAATTGGGGGAATTAGATGATAATTATGATTGTAAAGATAAGGTTGTAAAGGAGGAAGGGGAAACAGTTGATGAAAAGGTCCTAATTTCATTGCAAAGCAGGTTATTACTATTCAGTCTGCTTTTAGCTTGGGCTTTGTCTCACAGCTTTGGGTGGATACTAACACTGTGATTCTCACACTTTCTGTTAATATATTATATATATATTATATATATATATTATATATTTATATCTACGCACACAACTCAAAGGAAGTAGTAACTATTTTGTGTCTCCCATGAATATTGTGTTGTTTTATTTGTTTGTGAATTCCTGATATTATCTACTAAACGCAAAGTTTAGGTAAATTATGTAGAAACAAATCGATATCATTGGTTTTTCACTTTTTTGCAATGACAAATAAATGGGGCATCGGGTGGTTACAGGCCTTTGGGTTTCGATTTTAGTCCGGTTTGACCTGGTCAACTCGGGTCTTGGGGTGTATTGGGTTTTCTTTTTAAGTCTGAATTCGGCGGTTAATCGGCTTGACCTTCGGGTCGTGTTTTGGTGCTTGGGTCAAGATGCGTTCATTTAGTGTCCAAGGTCTTTGGTTTTGGTTTTAGCTTAACTAACTGCTTTATTAAAATGGAGAGGATTAAAATGAAGGTGAAATTACGTTTTATACCCTCACGTGCATTGCAATGGGGTGAGTTAACTGACTTTATTAACTTGGTTAAGTGTAAAGGTCAAAAATCGTGGCAACTTTTTCATATAAAGAACAATGACCCGAAACTAAAACTTTTAAAGGACACAGTCCATAGTTTTGGACTTTATAAGGATAAAAATTGTAATTTTGTCAAGAATATTTTAGGATAAGCACAGATCACACAAACACAATAGTAGGCGTCCTTTGGGAAGAAGAAGGGGAGGTGCCGGCATAGGGTACAGCCAACTAAAACAAGCTAGTTACAGGTACCAAAAATTAAGGAGAAAGAATGAAGAAGAACAAAACAAGATGAAGAGTTAAGGCACAGAAGGAACGAGAGGTGGATTTCGGTTTTGAACAAGGACGCCATAGAGAGAAAAAGTTTCAGTGTAGGGAGGAGAGGCTTCGTAACACAACCTTGTTCTATGTGTCTAATTTGCCTACCATGTTTCAGTGGGGAGAAACTTTGGAGGGCCTTTCTACATTTTGAAAACCTGAAGGAAACATTTGTCCCCATCAATGAAAGACATTGCGGGAAATAGATTGGGTTTCATCAGATTCTCTAATGTCATAAGAGCAGGGAAATGGGTGGATAGTAATAAAGGGATATCTATTGTTGGGGCTATTTTGGGGATTAATGTGGCCAAGTTAAATGGGTACAAGAGTAAAATCAGAATCATGGAGCTAGAGAGCATAACTCGATATTCTCGAGATTAGGTCCCCGGTGATGGATGAGAGACAGTGGTCCAGAGAAAGATAGGTGTGGGAGCAGGTCATATAGGGATGTTCTTGTCAAGGAAGTTGTTAGTGAGATAGTTCCAATACCTACCCATATAGAACTACTACCTATGTATACTATGGCTAAAAAGCAATTAGGATATAAGTCACTGATCGGAGAAGTTAAAGAGATGCCATTGACCTAAGGAAAGAAGTTAGATATCAAGACGGACTAAAGGATATGATTTCTTTTATGTCGTGTGAGAAAGAAGAAGAGTTTCTAAAAGATCAGTATGACTCCTGGTTGGTATGGTTTTCCAGATTGTACGTGTGGGAGGGACATCCACCGGTGTTTGAACGGGTGGCGTGGATAAAGGTTACAGGAGTTCCGATTTTCTTGTGGGATATACATGCTTTTAAAAAGGTTGGTGAAAGATGTGCAATATTACTTATTAGGACCGACACTTCAATTGAGGATGTTGATCTATTGTGTAACGCCCCAATATTATTATTATTATTATTATTTGACATTGATATTATTGGTATTGTGTGACGCTAAGTAGTCATATCGAGTTAGCTAATAAAAACAGACAATTGTTGACCATAGATAACTAATCTAGTTAGTATGGTTACAAACTATAACAAAAGTGAAAAGTGAAAACTTAAAAGGCTAGTGAATTGATAAATGATGAAGTGTGAAATCTAAAACATGTGGGGCCTTATGTGACAATGGGTAATAGAGGGGGTAATATGTTGGAGAACCCAAAACTCCAACCAAAAAACACGTACAGAAATCCTAAACCTCCAACCCAAATCTTTTTTCACTCAAACACCCCTCAAGGCTGAATCAACATCTCTTAGGAGTGTAAATTGTTGCATGTGGGTTGATTTAGACCATCTAAACATAGTAACTCATAAGGTAACCTTCAATTTCGGTTTTGAAGGGGTTTAATGACCTTATGAGTTAGATGAGAGAAAGTGGGGTTTGTGTTTATTGTTGAAATTAGTAATTATTGATTATTCTATAGCAATGTATGGTCATAATCTTGCTAAGAACACCTTGTTTGGGTGATAATTATGATAGGAAATTGACTTGGTGAATTGGTGGAAAATGAGGTTTTATGTATCAAGGAAAAGATTCAATAATTAAGGGCTGAGATAACCTCTATCCTTGTATATAATCTGTCTTAGAAGTGGAATTGTAATGTAATTGATAATACTACATTATATTGTGAAATTGTAATAGAGATGTAAACTCTAAAACCTTGAAATTGTATGTTAAAAATGGTGCACACTAGATGTTCGATCAAATGTCTAAGTGAAACTTTTGTTGATTGTTTGCAAAAGTTGTTGTATTGATACTTGTTCATGGGAAACGATTGTACTATGAGAATATGAAATTAGTTTAAAGGTGATCTAATGAATGATAATCCATTAGGTAATGAAGGCGCCCTGTCAAGTGAGCAAGGAGCCAAAGAGGGGGTGAGGAAAGGAGCCCGCTTAAGGTAGGTTAATCTTACAATCTCTAGTTAGCTGCATTAAGATAGTGTCTATGAGTCGATTGATTGTTGTTGATGATACGGATGTCTTGAATGGTTGAGTGTAAAGCCTAAGAGCTTTCATGATAACCTTAAAAGCCGATCATGTAGTAATTGAATGATTTCACATGAAGTGATGATACTCATGGGAATACCTTAAAGCTGAATACCGAAGGTGTTGTGGCGCTTGAGTTAAAGACTCTCGTGTGTCACTTAAAGCTGAAAGTATGCAGTTAAGTAGAAGTCATAACAATGAGAATATTAGTTGGATTGGTTATCAATAATTGAATTGGTTAAAATGACCCATATTGTGGGTTAGAATCATTGGAATGTTTGACTTGTTAATAGGTATGTTGAATGGATGTAATAAGTTGTTAATTACGTTTTAAAAGAACCCGAAAGTTGCCCATATTGTGATTTCCTTGAAGCATATTGAAGTGTAGCCTTTAAGGGAGGGGGGTGAAAGGTTGGTTAACTATAAAACCTGTAGAATTTGAAGAAATTCTCTAATTGCAGGTTAACCCGCCCAGGTAGAACTTTGACCCGAGAGGAGGATGTGGCCAAGACAGCCTTTCGAACTCGCTATGGACACTATGAGTTTCTAGTCATGCCATTTGGGCTAACCAACGCACCGACAGTTTTCGTGGTTCTTATGAACCACGTGTGTAAGACCTATTTGGACAAATTCGTTATCGTGTTTATCGATGACATTTTAATCTATTCCAAGAGCAGGGAAGAGCATGAGCAACACCTGCAGAAGATTTTGAAACTTCTGGGAAAGGAGCAGCTGTATACTACATTCTCTAAGTGTGACTTCTGGATGCGAGAAGTCCAATTCTTAGGCCATGTGGTTAATGAGGCTAGTATACATGTCGATCCGGCTAAAATAGATGCTATCAAACAATGGGAGGCTCCTAAGGCTCCTACTGAGGTGTGGCAATTTATTGGTCTTGCGGGATATTATCGTAGATTCATTAAGGGATTATCAAAAATCGCTCAACCCTCACTGCTTTCACGCAGAAGGGTGTTACATACAAGTGGGGAGATGCCCAAGAATCTGCTTTCCATTTGTTGAAAATGAAACTCTGCAGTGGACCAATTCTATCTCTACCTGTGGGTACAGACAACTTCGTGGTGTATAATGATGCTTCTATCCAAGGTTGGGGTGCATATTGATGCAGCGCGATAAAGTTATAGCGTATGCTTCGCGCAAACTAAAGGTTCATGAGAAAAATTATACCACTCATGACTTAGAACTAGGAGCAGTGCTTTTTGCTCTAAAAATATAGAGGCACTATTTATATGGAACAAACTGTACGATTTTCACTAACCATAAGATCCTTGAAAACATATTTGATCAGAAGGAGCTGAACATGCGACAACATTGTTGGGCTGAGCTCCTAAATGATTACGACTGTGTCCTCAAATATCATCCAAGGAAAGCTAACGTGGTAGCAGATGCCCTTAGTCGTTAGGAGATGTAACCCAAGCTGGTGCGAGCTTTGCAACTCACCATTCACTCAAATCTTCCTGATAAAATTCGTGAAGCTCAAGTTGAAGCTTTGAAGGAAGAGAATGTCAAACTTGAAACTCTGCATGGTGCTGATAAGCACTTAGAACTGATATCAGAGGGGCTTCAGTATTTCATGAATCGAGTCTGGATTCCACTGTTTGGGGATCTCAGACAACTTGTGCTCGATGAAGCTCACACCTCTCGTTATTCGGTGCATCCTGGTTCAGATAAGATGTACGAAGATTTCAAAACTCTTTATTGGTGGCCAAACATGAAAACTGAAATAGCAACTTATGTTAGTATGTGTTTAACTTGTGCCAAAGTTAAGATTGAGTATCAAAAACCTTCGGGTCTACGTCAGCAACCAGAAATTCCCATGTGGAAATGGGATGGAAATTCTATGGATTTTATCACCAAACTCCCTAAGACACCCAGTGGGTATGACATGATTTGGGTCATTGTCAATCGGCTGACCAAATCAGCCCATTTCTTGGCGATTAAGGAGACGGATAAGTTGGAACGTCTAGCTGCCATCTATATCAAGGAAATTATTTCTAGGCATGGAGTGCCTACTTCTATTATATTGGATCGCGATTCGCGGTTCACTTCTCGTTTTTGGACTACTCTCCATGACTCGTTAGGAACTCGCTTAGATATGAGCATGGCTTATCACCCACAGATGGATGGGCAGAGTGAACACACCATCCAAACACTGGAAGATCTATTACGTGCTTGTGTGGTAGATTTTGGCAACAGTTGGGACAAGCACTTGCCTTTGGTGGAATTTTCGTATAACAACAATTACCGCACTTCTATTCAGTGTGTGCCTTTTAAGGCATTGTATGGACACAAGTGTAGGGTGTGTTCGAGCTGTTCACACGCCACCGGAGGAGGAGGATATGCACAAAATTAGACGAAGGCTATTGGCAGGCGAAGCAACTATGATCATTAAACGAAGTGACGATAATAATAATAACAATAGTAATAGTAATAAATCAAGAATATATCATGTCCCATCACCTAAGGAACTTTTCAAGATGATTTATCGTTATTACCCTCGGAAGTCAATCTCACACGAATGCATTTTGATGAAGGATCAGGTCCAACTGTGTCGGTAACCAAGAACCTGAGTTTTCCTTTAAAGAAGTTATGCATGGCCTAAATAGATGAATATTCACATCAGTAGTTAATTAAACGACTAATCAGGTAAAGGAAGTATACAAAAGCTATTAGTTGATAAATATTCACATCTGTAGTTAATTAAACGAAGGATTGGGAAAAAAATTCTTAAAAACATAAAACTTGGGTTTTTTTTATAAAAATTAACATGGTGGGTTAACATGATAATGTGATATTATGTTGTAGATTGCATGTTATTGAATTGTTATGATTATTAAACAAGTAGGGTTTATAGATGATAATATTTATGATGAATCTTGAATGTTTTGATCAAATTTACATGTTAGGGTTCTTGTATTATGTATATACGATGTCCTTGATCGATATTATACATCCAGGGTTCATAAAAGTTAAGATAATCGCATGTTTAAAAACGGACATACTGTGTGTAGTAACTTGTATGAAAAGTAACATGATTCTAAAGTGTTTGTTTTGCTTGTTTCTTGGTTTGAACATGTTACTCCTAATCTTAGCTTTTCAGAATGTGTAAGTTTGTGCGTTTTGGATGTCATTTACTATGTTTTATTGGAATTTTATACAAATAAAGGTTAAACCTGATATTCGGATTTGTAAATTGGGTCAACTGTAAACGACCATAACTCGAGTTCTACAAAAAGTTAGGTCACAAATTTTGTACAATAGATAGATACATGAATGACTTGGCTTTTCCAAGTGGATTCATCCCTTTTGGAAGAATAGACCAATTTTATGAAATTTTCTTGTAAACTGACCTGAAGTGAATGTTTTCAGAACCTAGCTGTAGTAAATGTTTTCAGAACCTAGCTGTAGTAAATGATTTTTCATATATTTTCAACGTGATTTTTTCACGAAAAAAATATTAGCATGACAAGTGAATACATAGGGATTTTCAGTAAAATTTTGAGAGTCTAATGTGGTGTGTAAGTATTTTTCATAAAATCGTTTTGACAGCGCATAATCTGCCCCGAAAACGTAGATTATGAATTTTTGTGTTGATATACATTAATTTATACATATAAAAGCCCCAGTTTAACTCCCATTTATATACGTTTTTGGCCTTATACACGATGAATTGGTACTTATTTGGGTATCTTTATGATTACGGGTCTTAAACGGTATCCAGGAAGCAAACCGGATCAAAAACGAAGGTTTCTGCGCGAAAACGGAAACTGGTCACTGTGAGCGGGCCGCTCGGACAGAGTGAGCGGCCGCTCACCATTCTCAGACACTATAAAGCAGAGCAGAACGTCATTTTTAGGGTATTGGGTGATTTTGGGTCGATTTTGGGTGATTTTCTGGGCATGTAAGCTGCTGTGAAGCCGACTAACAAGCTTGGGAAGCAATCTAAGTCCATCATCCTCATCCAATCCATCATAACCTTGCTTGTTTATGGTTTGATTCTTGACCTATTATTTTATCAAATCTGATTTTGAAGCTTTGTTATGTTGTTATGATTAGTATTTGTAAACCTATGAGTAAAAACAATAGTATAAATTAGTTATAAACAACATTTGGATGTTAGTCGTATTTTGTATGAATATGGTGTTTTTGATGTATTAAATCTTGATGATCATATTGCAAACATGATTTGTTATTGTTAGATTCATGATTATGTTCGTATGGCTGTAATGATTATTGTGTTGTGTTAGTCGGATACATCTTGAAAAACCGTTCAATTAATCAATCAGTAGTGAACTAGTTAACTTGTTGATGTGTTCACACCATGAAATTGTAACCGGGTATTGGTTTGGTTAAAGTCAGGCAAATAATAATCAGGAATGTTTATCTGCACGTAAAAAGGTCTTAATTGGCTTAATGGTGTTGTTACTAATCTTTGACGCGGTTGATAATCCTTGTTAGTTATTTTGGTAGAAATGGCGACCTTGGTAGATTTGTGTTCAAAGTTAGTAAAACATAATAGTTTGTGATATGCTCTACTTTATGCTAGTCTCGGTGGTTGTATTGTGTATTCGGTATTGCTTTTCTTGATTAGTGAGGTTAGAAAACTCTTAACGGATGACTAACTTATCTTTAAAAGATTTGCATGAGATTATATCAATAGCTCGCTAATGAAAAACTCTAGGTGGTTAACATGTGTTTATCGTGTTAGCTTTCTGAATAGTTGTCATGTTAGGATTACCGAATGGGATAATAATTGTCTGACAATGGGAATGTTGATCACACGCCTTTATTTCATATGATTTGTAGTTGACATATTTAGGTTGGTATTATAGTTTATATATTTATATATATATATATATATATATATATAAGACTCCAAATAGTAAATATATTTATATTTGCTATGTATTAGATTAAATTAGTTAAAACAAACATTCACTATCTTTTCTTACCGGTAAATCAGTAATAACGGTTCAGTACAATCGCTCCGCGCGCGTCCATGGATCGATACTTGGTTGTTCTCTATGCTTTAGTACATATGTGACAAGGTGAGCTTGCCCTTTAATGTGTGTTCTAAAGTTAAGCTTAAAAACATTTCTATAAATTTAAAAATCAAAGCCGCGAGCGTGCGTGTACATATTTATATGTATGCTCGCGGCACATCAAGTTTTTGGCGCCGTTGCCGGGGATGCGACGAGCTTGTAGAATGACCGGAGTTACTCCTTTACCGGTGTACATGCTTGTGAATATATGTCTATACTTGTTTATTTGATTAATTTGTTTGTTTATAGCAATCTTTATTGGTTCGTTTATTTGTTTATATAATTGTTTTTATTCTTTATTTGATGATTTTGTTTGTTGATATATTGGATTGATTATTTATTGGTTCGTTGGTTTGCATATATGTTTGTTAATTTATTTGCTTATAGATTTTTTTAATTGATTATTTGTGAATTTGGATGTTGATAAATTTGATTGATTATTTATTAGTTTGTGTATAAGTTTGATTGATTCTTTATTTGATTTATTTGTCCGGATTCGGACTAATTGTTAATATGTAGATTTGGAATACTAAATTCGTTGTTAATCTTTGTTCATATTGTTTTTCCTGTTTGTATAGTTATAATATTTATGTGTATATATTTTTGTATATATATAATGGAAGTCTGGGTATGTTATGTTTAAATTTGATGGTTCGGATGCTTTTATAAAAGGTTTGGGTTAAGAAAATTTGGGAAATTTATTTTAATATGAAAGTGGGTTTAATAAAAATATTTTTCTGTGAAAAATGCTTCATTGCGATTCGCAAAGAAGCTGGGCTTATGGTTTCGCGTTATGCGAATTCCTAATTACCCCGGATTTTATCTTTATTTGTTCATGATACGCGATCAGGATCACCAGAGTCCTTCGCGTGACCTGAATAGCCGCTATCTTCCGTTTTTAACTCCATTCATTGGCATCCATCATCATTTACATGTACTATCTCCCGTTATATTATTTTTTTTTGGTGAAAAGCTTGTTTTCGCGCAAAGCAAAAAGGCGGACTCTATCTTGTTGCGACGCGCGAGCACGTTGAGTCATTGTATTCACTTGCGCCACGCGAGAAGCGGTCTATACTTCCTCGCGATGCGCCCACGACTCAGATTTCGCCAAAAATTTTGTATACATTCATTATTGTATATTTCATATTTTTAAATTTAGTGTTCTCATTTTTAGTACTTTTTTTTGTATATTTCTTCTATTTTTCTTAGATTGAGTCTGTAATTATTTCGTACATTGCGTCAGTTTAAATGTGGGGATGGCTGATGTCTGTTCATTGCTCGATCGATCTTCTCACCCGTACTCAATCTCCATTCGGGGCGAAAGCGATCTTAAAGAAAATCTTTTATGAAAACGGCCATTCCTAGATGTTAAAATCCAAGTTGGACTGAGCTTGAAAGTCAACGGGTAGCGATCTTAGCTATTCAATTCAGGCCCGTCGGATTTGGAAATACTTGAAGTCCACGTCCGCGCACGTAAACGCAGCTTCGCAGGGGTATTGTTGGATCAGTTTCTCTTTTAACAGTTCTTATTCATGAACACTTATGTGTTTATAAATATATCAAAGTAAAATGTGCAGCAGAATATTAAAGTGTTCAAGTTAAAGTGTGCTATCGACTCATGCCAAAACGCAGCTTCGCAGGGGTATTGTTAGATCAGTTTCTCTTTTAACAGTTCTTATTCATGAACACTTATGTATTTGTAAATATATCAAAGTAAAATGCACAACAGAATATTAAAGTGTTCAAGTTAAAGTGTCACTTTTAACAGGAGTTATTACTCCCCCTCAATCAATGAACTAGGAAGTTAAAGATGAGAATCAATAATAGTAAATAAAACAGTTAATGCAAGATGATTCTCAGGTGTATATATGAAAGGATAAACTACAAAGTAATTTGAAGGAAAGAGTTCAAGTTTTAGATAGAAAATTATCGATTACAATATCATGCTATAATAGTGGGAGTAACCACTCTATTTATAGCCGAAAGATTACATACAAACTAAGTAATCAAAAGCTTAAAATAATGTAAGATAATACTACAACAGGCTGTAGCATTGAAACTTGAACAAAGACTTTATGTTGACTAATATAATACTAAACTACTGAGATTAAAGGGCGGTTAGAATCTTCTAATGAATGTGCTGATGAGTGACAAACTTCTGATGAGATATCTTCAGGAGTTTGTCTTCAGCAGTTCGTTCCTTAGATATTCTATATGGTTTATCTTCAGAACTTCTGATCTTTCTACTCTTCAGAACTTTATATTTCTTCTTCTTCAGCAGTTTCACAAAATGTTAAGAGGATATAAGGCTAAGGTTTTATATTGGCTTGTCAATCCTCTTTGACCCTACAATCTCCCCCTGGATTGATGGAGACAAAACCTTTATCTATCTTTATTTAAGATCCTCTATTCCTTAAGTCAAGAACTCTCGCGATTTCCTTGAGTGTTTGATGTTTGAGTTCTCTGACCTCTGCTTCTAGAAGTAGTCCTTGGTCTGGTAACATTTCCTGAATGGTTAGTAGATCTTTGTCAGATAACTTTTCCAATTCAGTCAAGCTGTGAAGGACTTTTAATGAGCAATCTTGTCTTTCTAGAACCAGGGAACTAGACTTTTGGTACAATGTGTAGGTTTGAATATAGATCTGATGTTGATGGTTTTTCTTTTTTAGCATTGATCAGATTGGATCTCCTTCTCTTTTCAACTAGTACAGTACCAGGTGTATCACCTTCTGAGATAAGCATGTGATGTTTAGTGACTACCTTGGTCTGTTTTTGTCCTTTGATGGTCTGTTGCAGTTGATAAGCAAATGTAGCAGGATCCCTATATTGAGTTATCAGAGGCTTCTCTTCAACAGTAAAATCATTTTCAACAATGGTGTTCTTCTCAAGCAAAACCATCTTGAAATCTGTTTTAGTGTTTTCCCCTGACTTTTGATTGGTAGAAGGCTGTGTGGATTTGTATTTTTCTGGATTTGCAACTCTGTCAGCCTTGAGCTTTTTGAAAGTGTAATAAATTACATCTTCTTTCCACTTACATATCTGTTGTTTTGAACCAAACTTGTTATCTACCAATTCTTGAATGATTTGGGCTCTTTTCAACTTTCTATATTTCTCTATGGCTAGCCTTTCTGATACAAGCTGTGCCTGTCTTGTGAGTTCTTCAGTTGAAAGTCCCTTTAGTGAATATTTCCTTGTCTTTGTGTTTTTTGCTGATAAAGGTCATCAGCTGTTGCCTTTTATCTTCATCTGTTGCAAGGAGAATTTGCTCAGGAAGTCTTTCTTGTGCTTCTAACTCATTTAACTTCTTTTCATATTCTAATAACTTGTCATTAAAGCTCAAGTCATCCCTTTCATCTATGCTTTTCCATACTTCTTGTTCCATTGCCTCACTTTCTGCTTTTCTTCTTTCTTCTTCTGTTCTGTCAATGTTAAAGAAGAGGAGTTTAAATGAGTTGTAGCAGTGGGAACAGGCTTTGGAATTTCAGCAGGATTTGTTTCTGTTTCATTAGATGATTGTTCTGATTCAGTGTAAGAAATGTCAACTACTGAAGTGTTGACCTGAGCAGCATCAACTACTGAAGGATTGTCTTTAGTACTTTTGGTCTTGTCTTCAGCAGCTGCTTCACTATGGCCTTCGGTAGACTTTTCAGCTTTCTCTCTAAGGATTCTCTCTTGTTTTTCATACCATTCTTCTCTTTCTTTAGACCTTTTTCTTGTCTAGTCATGGAAGTTAGTTTTTGAGATTCCTTGAGATGTTGTGCTTCTCTAGATCTTTTTGAAGCTTCAAGAGACACAACTTCAGGTTCCTTTGACATCTCCCCCTTTTTGGCTTCATCTACTTCAGGAAACCAAGGAGGTGGAGGTGTTACGCCAGATAGATGGGCTAATTGTCTTCTGTTATCTTCCATCTTTCTTGACGATTCACCAAGCTTGTGATCAATTGCATTTTTTATCATCTCCAGTTGAGTTTTGTTCTTTAACTCCATAGCAGTCATAAATTTTTGGAGATGACCAGAAATCATCTGGTGTACCATCTGGTATAGAGGACCATATGGGCTGCATAGTTGGTTCAATTCTATACTTGATGACCCAGAGAATTGGGGAGGCTTTTGTGATTATGGAGGGTGTGTTTTGGGGTGATCCACAGTGTTTTGATTCATCATCCAAATTAATGGAATCATCTGAATCACTGACACAGTCCTCAATGAGAACAGTATCAGTTGTCTCATGAGCCAGGCCCAACCTAGTTGTCTCATGAACCTCTTTTTCTTGGTACTGAGGATTTCCTACTTCAGGCACAAGGCCTTCATCAGTAGTTGTCACATTTGAGGTCTTAGCTATGGTACTACTGTCCTCCAATCCATCACTGGATGGTATAAGAGTAGTAGCAGCCTCAAATATACCAAAGGATTCTAAGTTTGGGCTTCGAGGCCTTGGTTCCTCCTCATCTCTTGGGTTAGGGTTGATCACATTCTCATCAATGTCCATTTCTGTGTTTTCATGCCCTGTTTTATGTGGTGATTAGGGATTGACATTTGCTGATGGATTGTGTTGTTTCAGCCTAGAAAGAATATTAGCAATCTCAACTACTGGAAATGTAACTTTTTCAGAAGTTATGGGATCAGCAATTGGGTTTTGTTCAGTTGGTTCAGTTGTTTTGAAAGAAGGGTCAGTAGTTTTTGTCTTTTTAAATCTCTTTCTTGAAAATAGAACGGATATGGGTGCTCTTTTAGGTATTTGAGATGAATGAGACTGAGAGGAAGTTTTAGTCACATCTTTTGAAAGTGTAGATTGCACATTAGCAGCTTCAGGCATCTCAACTTCCTGAATTGCTTTTCTTTTGGGGTTGGTGGGTTTGGATTTTTGTTGTTTGGTATGTTTAGGCTTTTTGGATTTGGGTTTTGAGGATGTTGGTTCCTTAGAGACTGTGACATATTCCCCTTGGTCATCCTTTGGCAAAAGTGCCGGTTTGTTATACCTAGAGTATGCTTGTGAGGATAAAGGGTTTAAAACAGTTGTTTCACCCACAAGCACATCTTGTCCAAGTTCTTTGATAATACATTGCATTATGAACTTTGGATATAACAAAAATTTCTTTTTGTCATTTTGATGATGCAACACCAACTCATTGAAAAAGAATGAAGATGCCCTAAATTTAGTTTCATTAACAATTGAATGAAAAATTGGTTGCATGGTTGAGAACATCTGATCAGAAGATCCAGTCTTTGGACTTAAACACATGATAATGTGGTAAAACAGAAGTTTATATTTTGCATCAAAATATTTCTTATAAATGGTAGCATGTGATAATGTACCTTGGTAACCACACTCAATTATGGTTGATTGAATTGTTCCACTGGGAATATGATCAGGTGCTTCAGCATCATCAACACCTAATGTATCTCCAGAGTTGCCGGTGTGATTGCCATTTCTTTCCCTTTGATCTTCGTCTTCAAGGAAAGGACTTTACCATCTTCGGTAACAGTCTCAGCGTTTGCCCAAAACTCATTAAGAGTGTCAGTATGGATTGGTGGGTCAATGGTGAATGCCGTGTAAAATTGTGATTTTACGATCAAATCAATGATTTCATCGTATTGGGACCAGGCTTCATCCTTTACGAAGTAGCCTCTTTGATTGTGTCCCTGTTTAAGAACTAGAGCCATTGTTTTTTATAGAATAGTTGAAAGATTCAGAGAGGTTTTTGAGAGAGGGAAGTTTTGTTTTTGAAACGATAATAATGAAAAGAGGGGTTTGAGAAGTTTAACAGTCCTTTTAGGTTAAACTTCTGAGAAAGATAGGAAAATACTGTTTTGCCTTTTTGTCTAAAACCTCTGATGAATACTTGTTCATCAGAAGTTTCCTAATTTGTTCTTTAGTAGCTTTTAACTACTGAGAAGATTTTCTTAAAAATACCCTAAAATCAATATTCGAAGATTTTATTATCATTAACAGATTTTTTTTTCAGAAATTTTCCCTTACAGATGTTTTTGTACATCAGTAGTTTATCTCTCTTTTTGTTGGTTAACAGAGGTTTGATACAGAGTTAGTACACAGGCAAGTGAAAGTAAAATATGTACAGAAAAATGAAAACACTTACAGAGTTTACTCAAAGTTTAGCATTCCAAGCATGGAAACTAACTTCTGAAATGTTGATGTGTCGAGGGGTTTAGTGAATACATCAGCTATTTGGTTAGCTATTGTGACATGTTTCACCTCATCTTGCCTTTTTCATAGCAATCCCTGATGAAATGATATCTAATTTCTATATGTTTTGTCTTTGAAAACAGAACATGGTTTTGAATGATGCTAATGGCAGATTTACTGTCTACTAAAAGTGGAGTCTTGGTCTCTTTGATTCCATAATCAAGAAGTTGATATTGGAGCCATTGAATCTATGATGTACAACTTGCAGCAGCAATGTATTCAACTTCAGCTGTTGAGGTTGCCAAAGATGTTTGTTTCTTTGATTGCCAGGACACCAGACAGTTTCCTAAGAATTGACAACCACCAGATGTAGATTTTCTTGACATTTTGCACCCTTCATAGTCACTATCTGAAAAAGTTGTTAACTTGGTATTGCTTGAAGCAGGATACCAAATTCCTAGTGTAGGGGTTCCTTTCAGATATCTGAAAATTCTTTTGACAGCAGTTAGGTGTGATTCCCTTGGTGCAGACTAATATCTAGCACAGACACAAGTTGAGAACATAATATTTGGTCTAGAAGCAGTTAAGTTTAAAGGGAACCCATCATACATCTATACATGGTTTGATCAACCTGTTTTCCTTGATCATCTAGTTCAACTTGTATGGTAGGTGTCATGGGAGTGGAACATGATTTACTGTCTTGTAAAGAAAATTTGTTTAATAACTCTTTAACATATTTAGATTGATGTATAAAAGTTCCATTTGTTTGTTGCTTGATCTGCAGTCCCAAAAAGTACTAAAGTTCTCCCATTGTAATCATTTCAAATTTTGATTGCATGAGTTTCTTAAAATCATCACACAGTTTTGTGTTTGTTGAACCAAAAATGATGTCATCAACATAAATTTGAACAAGTAAGACATGATTTCCAACATGTTTTATAAACAGAGTTTTATCAATGGAGCCTCTTGTGAAGTGATTTTTGAGTAAAAAGTTGGACAGTGTTTCATACCAGGCTCTTGGAGCCTGTTTTAGCCCATAATGAGCTTTGTCCAGTTTGTACACCTAATCAGGATGAGCAGGGTCTTCAAACCCAGGTGGCTGAAAAACATACACTTCCTCTTTTATTTTTCCATATAAAAATGCACTCTTGACATTCATTTGAAAGACTTTAATTTTGTTGGAAATTGCATAAGCCAAAAATAACCTGATGGCTTCAAGCCTTGCGACTAGAGCAAAGGTTTCATCATAATCAATTCATTCTTCTTGTTAATAACCTTGTACTACCAGTCTTGCCTTGTTCTTAATAATCATATCAGCTTCATCTTGTTTGTTTCTGAAAACCCATCTTGTGCTAATTGGTAGCTTGTTTGGAGGCAGGGACATATTTCCCAGACCTGTTGCTTCTTGAATTGAAGCAATTCTTCTTGCATAGCTTGAACCCAATTGTTATCTTTGAGGGCTTCTTGATATTTCTTTGGTTCCAACTGAGAAATGAATGCTGAGAAAAAGCAAAAGTTGGAGAGCTGGTTTCTTGTAAGTACCCCTGATGCAATATCACCCATGATTTGATCCAATGGATGGTCCTTGTGTTCAATCAGTTGTTGTAGCCCTGTACATGGTGATGGCTCTTGAACTTGTTCAAAACAAACCATTGAGGTTGATGATATCTGGTTCAGCTATATGTTGTGGTTCAGGAGTCTGTGGAGCTGAATCAGAAGTTTGAATTTGCTCATCAGCAGTTGTTGAAGTAGAAGTTTGTAAAACTTATGATGGTTTGAAAGTTTATTTAATGACTGTGTTTGGAGTCCATGGTGGAGGACTATCATCATAAAACCCTTGATCACCATAATAAGTGGGTTTAGATGGTGTAACAGTCTTTTCAGGTCCGAAATGAAAACTGTCAAGATCAAAAAGTTCAGCAGGTTGTGCTGGAATGAGAGAGTGTCTGGACTCATTGAACTTGACATTCAGTGTTTCTTCAACAATCTTGGTTCTGGAGTTGAATACCTTGTAGGCTTTTCTAGTGGAAGAATAACAAAGAAAATAACCTGAATCAACTTTAGCAGCAAACTTTGAAATAGAGTTTTTGATGTTTAGAATGAAACATTGACATCCAAAAGCCTTGAAAAAGGAGATAAGGGGCTTGATGCCATGAAGAACTTCATAGGCAGTTTTGAAATGTCTTTTGTTGACAAGGACTCTATTTTGAATATAACAAGCTGTGTTGACTGCTTCAGCCCAAAAATACAATGATAGGCCTGAATCAGCTAACATAGTTCTAGTTGCTTCAATTAATGTTCTGTTCTTCTTTTCTACCACACCATTTTGTTCAGGAGTTCTGGGAATGCTGAACTGTCTAACAATCCCTTTAGACAAACGGAATTCATCCAGAGTTTTGTTTCTAAACTCTGTCCCATTTTCACTCCTGATGACTTTGACAGAGAGAGAATATTGCTTCTCTACTTGTAGAATGAAGAACTTGATTATTTTAGCTGCCTCATCCTTGGAATATAAGAAGAAGACCCATGTTAATCTTGAGTAGTCATCAATGATGACCAGCAGTATTTCTTCTTACCAAGCCTCATAATCTTGACTGGTCCAAATAAGTCCATATGGAGTAGTTGATGACTTGCAGTTGTTTTTTATTCTTCAATAGACTTAAAAGAGGACTTATGTTGTTTACCTTTAAGACAGGAAACACAGTGTTCTTTACACTGGTATTCCTTCAAAGGTAGACCTCTGACCAAGCCCATTTTTGTGACTTTATTTATGGTTTTAAAGTTCACATGGCCAAGTCTCTTATGCCAGAGATCAGTTTCAGAAGTTGATGCTATTGAGAAGAAGCAAGCAGTGTTGTTCAATACTTTGTCTTTTTCAATGTCCACTGCATAGACATTGCCACATCTTTTGGATTTCAGCAAAGTATGATCTTCAATGATCTTCTCTATCAACTTTTGGCCTTCTGGTGATATGATCTTGCATGCTGTCTTGGTGAAAAAGGAAGAATATCCTTTGTCACACATTTGTGAGACACTCAGCAAGTTGTATTTCAAGTTTTCAACCAAATTGACCTAATCAAACTGTATTTTACCAGAGGATACATTGCCATTTCCTAGCACATATCCCTTGGCATTGTTCCCAAAGGACACAGATCCTTCTCTTTGACTGATAAAATTGCTTATCAGGTATCTGCATCCTGTCATGTGCATTGAGCCTCCACAATCCACATACTAAATGCTATTCAAACCTCTGGAGACTCTCTACACCATATAGCAAATTAGATAGATTTAGGAACCCAAGCCAGTTTGGCTTTGGGTTTGCTCTTGAGAACAGGGACATTTTGTTTTGGACCATTTTTAGGAATCCATGTCTTTTTTGTAATGGATTTTTCATTAAGGACAATGGTGGAATCCTTTGGAGGATCACCATCAACTTTGGTCATTAATAGTTTTACCATATCTATGAGATTTTTAATCTCAGCAGTTTGTGAAACTGCTGATGATTCAGGTCCAACTATTAAAGAAGTGTCAGACCCTCAAATTCCACGTGCGGGGTTTTACCACGAGGCGCGTGACATACCAGGATCTCAGTCAACGATCACAATAAACAATCAACAAACATGCATTCATATATATATTAAAACCAAAATATCATGCTTTGAGCCGTAAACCAGCAGCGGAAGCATTTCTTGTTTACAACCAAAAGACATATTAAAGTTTACAAAACATTGTTTAATACGTTTCAAAATCCTAGACGCTGTGCGACACTCCGTGCGCCTAGTCCATTAACTGCTACCTTAGCGAACTGAGAAAACATGCCAAAAATGTCAACATATAATGCTGGTGAGTTCACAGGTTTTCTTTTATAAAAGAGTTGTTATAATTCCAAAGATCATATCCGTTACTACTAGGTTATAAGAACGTTAGTTAGACGTTAAGTGTTTTTACTACTACGGTTAGGAACCCAATACTAAACACGTACAAGAAGATGAAACCAGCCCAGACTGACTGGGCTACCGATGCCTCGGTAACCCGAATGTTAAGGACAATATGCACCCCCCGGCCCCGCCGTCGAGTGGGGCTTGTGAGGCCCAATAGATCTATCCACATTTCCCCCGTTGTGCATTCCCGCACATTCATGGTTTCCCCCTGGGACTTTCCGAAAAAGCCGTATAGTAACATAAAGTAACCATAGTATAACTTGATCTTTAATAAATAAGTAAGTAGCATGTTTCTCCCCCTGAAGACAAAACAGTAAAAGCGGGCTGTGACACTCATCTTAGATTGCGTTACTTGAAAATAGTTAAGTAGTTATGCTATGATAGCCCCAAATAGCGGCGACCTATCATAAGACGTGTATAAGTATCCGGACTAATAACCCGCAGGTTAGCTAGTCCCCGAATGTCCAGACCATAACCATAGACGTTTGAAAACACCTTTGACTGTTAGACCGACCGTGCCAGAAAAGACTCGACATCCCAGTGGTGACCCGACATTCCATGTGTTAGCTAAAAGCAAGATATCATGCAACACATGTAGTTATACACTTAGCACGCGCAAAAAAGTTCACCTAGTCTAACATAACGCACAAGTAAAGTACAACTGAGTCCGAACACGTGTTACCAAGTCATACGGCATGTCACGGGGTTCCTATCATGTTCCTAGGTGTCAAATCATGCTTCGGGATGCCAAAATACGCTTACAGCAGCAGTACACGCGATTAGGAATTTAACATGCAATTAGGAAAAGTCAACTGGTGATTGGGGGTTTGTCAACAGGCGATTGGTCTTGTAATCGCCTGACATATCAGGCGATTAGGGGCCTAATCGCCCCTTAATATTCCTAATCGCCCCCTGCATCATCGGTATAAATGGTGCACTTGGTACCGTACCAGTAGTGCCTCCAGATTTTTAAGGCAAAGACCACTGCACCCATTCTAAATCATGGGTGGGGTAGTTTTTCTCATGGACCTTAAGTTGACGAGAAGCGTAGGCGATGACCTTCCCGCGCCTGCATCAACACGCAACCAAGGCTCTGGATGGAAGCGTCACAATAAACCTCAAAATCGTCTGTGCCTTCAGGCAAGGACAAATAGGAGCAGAACAGAGTTTGGCCTTTAGCATCTGAAAGGCTGACTCTTGCGAATCACCCCAGTTGAACTTCTTGTCCTTTTGGGTAAGCGAGGTGAGGGCTTGGGCGATCTTCGAAAATCCCCCGATAAAATGACGATAATAACCTGCGAGACCCAGGAATTGCCGCACCTCAGTTGGCGTTTTTGGTGCTTCCCAGTCTTTGATAGCTTCTATCTTAGCTGGATCAACATGTATCCCCTCCGCGTTAACCACATGGCCAAGGAATTGGACTTCACGCAACCAGAAGCTGCACTTAGAGAACTTGGCATACAACTGTTCCTGCCTCAAGAGTTCCAAGACAAGACGCAAGTGTTCCCGTGGTCCACTTCGTTCTTGGAATAGACTAGAATATCGTCAATGAAGACAATCACGAATTTGTCAAGGTAGGGCTTACAAACACGGTTCATCAAATCCATAAAAATGGCTGGCGCATTGGTGAGACCAAATGGCATGACCAAGAATTCAAAATGGCCATAGCGAGCTTGAAAAGCGGTCTTCGGAATATCGGCTTCCTGGACTCTCAACTGATGGTACCCCCGATCTCAAGTCGATCTTCGAGTAGAAACTAGAACCCTGGAGTTGGTCAAATAAATCATCGATGCGAGGAAGAGGGTAGCGGTTCTTGATGGTAACCTTGTTCAGTTCACGGTAGTCGATACACATTCGCAGGCCTCCGTCTTTCTTCTTGACAAACAAAACAGGGGCTCCCCACGGGGATGAACTAGGTCGGATGAAGCCTTTCTCTAACAGCTCCTGCAACTGGTTAGACAACTCCTGCATCTCGGGAGGTGCAAGACGATATGGGGCTCGAGCAATAGGGGCCGCACCTGGAGCAAGTTCAGTACCGAATTCGACTTGGCGATAAGGCGGAAGGCCTGGTAGATCTTCAGGAAATACGTCGGGAAAGTCACAAACAACAGGAATATCTCAATCTTCTTCTCTTCCTCGGACGAAACCGAAAACAAGCGCCAGAATGGCAGAATACCCCTTACGAAGATACTTATAAGCCTTCATGCACGAAATGATACTCAAAGGGGTCCCACTCTTCTCACCATGTACCAACAGAAATTCTCCATCTGGGAGAGGAAGTCGAATGACTTTATCGAAACAGACGATCTCAGCATGGTACAAGGACAACCAATCCATACCCACAACGACATCAAAGCTACCCAAAGATACCGGCATAAGATCAATAGGAAAAGAGTAACCCGACAACTCAAGGCCACACCCCCTAAGGACGTGCGTCGCTTCGACTTTCTTACCATCGGCCAGTTCTATCAAGTACTTAGCCTCTAAAGGTGTAGGTACCCTATCAAGCAATTGACTAAATCCAAGGATACAAAACTCTTATCGGCACCAGAGTCGAATAAAACTGTAGCATAGCGATTATCAAGAAGGAACGTACCGGTAACAGTGTCAGGATCATGTCGAGCCCCGCTCGAACCAATCACAAAGGCGCGAGAGCATTCCTGCCTCCGCCCCCGTTGTTTCCATTACCCACCATTCTTCCCTTCCTCGCCCTGTTTCATCTTGGGGCAATCCCGCTTGTAGTGGCCAAGCTCACCACAGTTACAACATCCCTGCTTACCCTGGTTCCCCAGAGGAGCAGCATCTGGGGAGTTGGGGTAGGTGTAGCAGGTGGATTTCGGTTACCCTGAAGGTTAACCCTACAATCTTTCACCTGGTGCCCAAGCTTATGGCACCGGTGACAGCGTTCCTTCTCACCACAGCGACCATTGTGGTGGAAGCCACACCGGTCGCATTTCGGCAGTTTCCCAGTATAACCCCCCGGTTTTGCTCAGACGACGATCCCCCAACATCAAACCTCTTCACCTGCTGAGGCGAGCTGAGCTCGAGCCCTTACTCATGCCTTCCCACTTACGTTTGCTGCTCTCAGGAGCCCTAACAGCAGCGCCTCGGGGAGGCAAGACTCCTTCAGCCACTTTCATGTTGGTCAACCTGTGAGCCGACCGAACCACTTCAGAATGGACAGTGAGGCTGCCCGCAGCCACTAACCCTGCAACCTCCGGCACTAACCCAGCAATATAGTGCTCGATCCTCCTGTAATCCGGTGTGTGCAAATCCGGGCACAACACTGCCAGCTCATTGTGCCTAGCCGTGTAAGCTTCAATTTCAGACCCCACCATCTTGTGAGTCCAGACCTCATGCTCAAGCTTCTGGATCTCATCCCTCGGGCAGTATTCGTTTTTCAAGAGCTGCACGAATTCTGTCCAAGGCATAGCATGGGCTTCCTCAATAACCATGGTCTGCTTGGTGGAGTTCCACCAAGACAAGGCTTGACCCTCGAAGGTCGCAGCAGCATACTTTACCCGGTCACCCGCCGGGCAACTGCACATCGAGAACACAGACTCGACCTTCTCTAGCCAACGGAGCAGTCCCACTGCCCCTTCAGTCCCACCGAAGTTGTGGGGTTTGCAATCCATGAACTTCTTGTAGGAGCACTGAGATGGAGGGGGATTGACAGCACCATCACCTGGAACAAACACACAGGTCAAAACGAGGAGAGGTACAGCGCCCAAAAACAATGTAGAATAGGTGGAGATCAACTTACCACCCATAGCAGCGAGAGCAGCTTGAAATGCAGCCAGAGCTACGTTCGTTTGCTGCTGCAGCAGATTGTCCAACTCTTCCTGGGTCATATTAATATTCCCACGGCCGCCGCCGCCCCCATGACCGCCAGCACGGCCGCCTATGCGTCCTCCACGAGCTCCCGACATCTTCTGTCACAACAAGAACAAAAGACTTAGGCTTGCCCGTGGTATAACCCATTAGGAATTTCAATAACTAGACCGGGTCCGGCTCGGTCCATCCGTCCAAACGCAAAGTCCACCAGGATTCCCATGCATTCCAGTTTATGATCTCGTGTGCACCCGACATGATAAACTGTTCCACATGGTCCTCCAGGCGTACTTTTTTGCTTGATGTTCAAGTCACCTAGCACTAACACTCAATCATGGTATTAATACAAGTATAAGATAATAGACATAAGGACGAGCGTGTCTATTAGGGCATAGAAGGGAGATGTCCGAACCCTTGGACTGATCTCGAGAGTATGCCGAAGCCACCCCAATGTACACCGCCGTCATGAAAGTCCAATGGTAGATCGTTCGTCGTCGAATCAAGATAAGGATGGGTTAAGGAGTAGGATGATGAAAAGTAAACAGATGATGTAGCGTAGAAGATGATGACACCGACACCCCGACAAGTCATAATGTTACCCATATGTTAAGACTCGACTAATTGTGACCATCTAGTGTGTGCGACTCGGCTATAGACTAGACCCTACATGCAGTCTCAGTTTACTATAACCGTTGGCTCTGATACCAATCTGTCACACCCTCAGTCAACGATCACAATAAACAATCAACAAACATGCATTCATATATAATATATATATTAAAACCAAAATATCATGCTTTGATCCGTAAACCAGCAGCGGAAGCATTTCTTGTTTACAACCAAAAGACATATTAAAGTTTACAAAACATTGTTTAATACGTTTCAAAATCCTAGACGTTGTGCGAGACTCCGTGCGCCTATTCCATTAACTGCTACCTTAGCGACCTGAGAAAACATGCCAAAAATGTCAACATATAATGCTGGTGAGTTCACAGGTTTTCTTTTATAAAAGAGTTGTTATAAGTTCCAAAGATCATATCCGTTACTACTAGGTTATAAGAACGTTAGCTAGACGTTAAGTGTTTTTACTACTACGGTTGGAACCCATTACTAAACACGTACAAGAAGATGAAACCAGCCCAGACTGACTGGGCTACCGATGCCTCGGTAACCCGAATGTTAAGGACAATATGTACCTGCCCGGCCCCGCCGTCGAGTGGGGCTTGTGAGGCCCAATAGATCTATCCACATTTCCCCCCGTTGTGCATTCCCGCACATTCATGGTTTCCCCCTGGGACTTTCCGAAAAAGCCGTATAGTAACATAAAGTAACCATAGTATAACTTGATCTTTAATAAATAAGTAAGTAGCATGTTTCTCCCCCTGAAGACAAAACAGTAAAAGCGGGGCTGTGACACTCACCTTAGATTGCGTTACATGAAAATAGTTAAGTAGTTATGCTATGATAGCCCCAAATAGCGGCGACCTATCATAAGACATGTATAAGTATCCGGACTAATAACCCGCAGGTTAGCTAGTCCCCGAATGTCTAGACCATAACCATAGACGTTTGAAAACACCTTTGACTGTTAGACCGACCATGCCAGGCAAGACTCGACATCCCATTGGTGACCCGACATTCCATGTGTTAGGTAAAAGCAAGATATCATGCAACACATGTAGTTATACACTTAGCACGCGCAAGAGTTCACCTAGTCTAACATAACGCATAAGTAAAGTACAACTGAGTCCGAACACGTGTTACCAAGTCATACGGCATGTCACGGGTTCCTATCATGTTCCTAGGTGTCAAATCATGCTTCGGGATGCCAAAATACGCTTACAGCAGCAGTACACGCGATTAGGAATTTAACATGCAATTAGGAAAAGTCAACTGGTGATTGGGGGTGGTCAACAGGCGATTGGGCTTGTAATCGCCTGACATATCAGGCGATTAGGGGCCTAATCACCCTTAATATTCCTAATCGCCCCCTGCATCATCCTAATCGCCTGCTGCAGCTGCGCAACACAGTTTCGCGCGTTTAACCCTCCAAATCATATCCGAAACATGCAAAAACACCCAATATCAAATCTAAACCATTTACCAACCCATTCCAAGCAAAAACCCCCAATTAATCACTGTTCTAACACTCTTTGTGCAATTATTTCCAAAAATGGCAAAGTACCATGTTTCATTAACTAAGCTTATCTTCCCTTAAATGGCAACAAATCAGATTTCATCACTTACAAGCTTGCAAATTAACATTTCTCTATTATAATATCTCTCTAATGCAAACCCTAACAACAATAAATCATTAAATCATAACATAACACCTTAGATCTTCAAGAATCATGCAAATAGGTCAAAATGCATACTTTTGTCAAAACTCCATAACAATAGCTCAAATCTTTAGAAAATCATCCTAATAACTCCTACATCTCAGAAGTACATCAATTTCATAAAAACATTCATGTTATAATCATCACAAAGATCATCATATGCACAAAAACTTCACATATAGCATGTATTATGGTGTAGGCTTGTTTTAGAACTCTTTTCAAAGGTTTTAAAGACACATACTTAGTAAAACAAGGTCTGGACTTTTGGGAACCAAAACATCAACATTACAAAGGTTAGAGATGAAGAACACACCTTGGATTTTATCAAAGAAAGGTGTGTTAGCTTGGAAATGGTGATTTTTGGAGCAAAACAAGTTCCAGAGGTGTTCTAGGGTGTGTGTGGTGGCTTAGGATCAGTTAGGGTTGCACTAAGGGTGTTTGGGGAGTTAAGGGTTGTATTTATAGGTGTTTTGACTCGTGCATAACAATCCAGGCGATTAGCAGCAGTTAACAGGCGATTAGGGGCTCCAATCGCCCCCTAACTTCCTCCAATCGCCTATAGTATAGGCGATTAGGCACCCCTCTCGTTCCTAATCGCCTACAGCATTCCAGACTGAGTTTTCGGCGCGTTAAACACTTTTTTAACACATATAAACACGTATTAACATACCGACAAGTCACATAATGATTATAAACACATAATGCATGATAACTAACACGTTTACATCCGTTCACCATTCCCGGACTCGAGACTTGCGTGTGTGCGTTTAAACCTGGTGATTCCACGAATCACCAATCCTTGTACACATGGTTATGGACTGACTCCCGATGATCCCGCAGATCATCGTAATGACTCCCGATGGTTCCCTAGAATCATCGTAACGACTCGACTGATCCAGTTAAGTATGTAATAAGTATGACTCCACTAAGGTAGAACTTACTAGTTAAGTCAATGTTACTAACCTGAGTTTGCCGGGTGTCACAAGAAGAATTTTGAGAAAAAGGCTTTTGTTGAGATTTAGTCTTTTTCTGAGAAAAGGTGTTACTTGGTTGTTGTTTGTTGGGATAAAAGGTTTCTTCAAAATCTTGTTTGATTTGTTTTCCAACAACCAGTTGTAAAATTTTCTTGTTATACTGATTTTCCTTTTCTGTATCTACAAAATTTTGTTCTCTAGTTAAACAGACCACAAATTTCCACATTCTCTTGCCTTCTCCTTCCCTTTAAATTCATCATGAGATGTAGAAGGCAAGTTACTGACAGTTTTACAGATTTGAGTTAGGTTGACAGTAGTTTTCAAGTTCTCAACTCTTGATGTAGATGAAACTACTGATGACTTAGTGTCAACATTTTTAACTTCTGCAGGACTTTCAATTTGAGAAAGTTCTGATGAAAGGATGTGCATTCTTTCACATTGGAAGTTTGATTTAGAAATATTATACTCCCATCATCAGCAGTTTTGGGAGTAAAATCAGTTGGAGTTTCAGTATGGTTGTACCATATGCCAAACTTAACATTTGATCAGTTTGTTTGTTAAGCAGCATTTGGTAACCTCTACATGACTCAACCCAATTTTCCACAATCAACCTTGGTGTCATCAAGCTCTTTTCTGACATTTCCTAGGTCTTCTATCATGATTTTAATCTGTGCTTGGGTTTCAATAGCATTATTTGTTAATTTAGAAATTTCTTTAGATTTTGTAGCAAGTTTTCTTTCTAAATCATATTTCATTTGAGTGTATTTTTCTTTCAGAGTCATTTGCTTTGCCATGTAGATGCACATTGGTCTCTCTTATGAGAGCAAAAGATTCTTTGCAAGAAGTTGAACAAAAGTTTAACAAAGATTCTTTTGATACCTGAGATAAGGCAGATTTAGAGGTGCTTCCCTCAAAAGCCATTAAGGCAAAATTCTTCTGCCATTATCAGGTTCTCCCCAATTGATGTCATAGACTTTGTTGTCTGCATCTGGACTGCATTCAGATGTGTCAAAGGGAAGATTGCTCCAATCAACATACCCTGATGTTAAAAGACTTTGTTGAGAGGATTGTTGAGTTTGTGGAGGAAGTTGAGCAGCTGCAACAGGAGGTATTTGTTGTTGACCCTGTTGTTGAGCATGCATTTGAACATATTGTATTTGAGGCACATATTAGATTTGGGAGCTTGTGCCTGTAAAAAATGAGCACTCCCTTGAGTTCCATTATTCCTATTATAACTGGAGTTGAACTGATTTCCAGACTGTGGTTGGTTAAAGCTAGAGCTTACACACTCTCTAGCAAAGTGTCCCAACTTCTGACACTTATGACATCTAGTTTAGATTTGTCAAAACCAACTTTCGTTGAACTGTTCACTCTTGGAAATTTCCTTCCTAACCTTTTATAAAATTTATTAGTTTTTTATGCTTAACATGGCCAGTTGATGTAGTATATCCATTTCTTCTAAGTCATCACTACTGAAATTTTTTAAATCATCCATTATAAAACACATGTTATCAGTAGTTTGACTATCTTCTTCATTGTCATAACCTGGAAACGACATTTCTGATGAGATCCCAGTGGTTATGTCAATGTGGCCAAAAGATCCAAAATCATTTGAACAAGAAGGTGAGTCTTGTCCTAAAAGTGATGTACTACCTGGAACATGGTCATCAGCTGTTTTGCAGAATTTTGTAACTTTTTCTTTTGATTTATTTCTCTTTCAAAAGTTAACAATCTCCCATGTAATTTTGTAAGAGTGAGGGAGTTAAAATCTGGTCTAGATCTAAGGACTATTGAGTATGTTTCCCATTTTTCTGGTAAAGACCTTAAAAATCTATGAAGCATAGATACTGTTGTATAGGTCTGACCATTTACCTTTAACTCAGAGATTAATGAAGAAAACCTTTCAAATGTTGTGTCAAATTTTCCTCCCATTAATGTGAGTAAATGTTTCATATTATTGAGCAAGAATTTCTTTGGTGTTGGCAATCACTTCTTCAGTTCCTCCAAACGGTTCTTTTAGGCAGTCCCAAAGCTCTTTGGCACTTTCACAATGTAAAAGTCCAGAGTAGATATCGTTTGGGATAGCCATTGCCAACATAGAGAATGCCTTAGCACCAAGCTCAAGTTTTAGGAAATCTTCATCAGTGTAGTCTTTTGGTTCTTTTGGAATTTCTTCCTTAGTTTCAAGATTTACATTACTGGTTTATGTGGTCCATACATGACAGATCTCCAACAACCGGTGTTGGTCTGTGACAAGGTAATGTGCCAATCTTTTTTGCCAAATATTATACTCATTTCTAACCAACATAGCAGGTTTAGTGGCAGATCCAGTATTAAAGGATCCATTTTTGAGAAATTTGTTTTGTCAAGTTTTTTCTCAGTGAGGATAAAAAGTGAACTTTTATCCTTATTGAATATCATAAGAGCCTGTGTCTGATTCTCAATTTGTCAGATTGATATTTGATCAGATAAACTAGAAGCTCTGATACCAATTGTTGGATCAGTTTTCTCTTTTAACAGTTCTTATTCATGAACACTTATGTGTTTTGTAAATATATCAAAGTAAGAAATTGTATTCATCGTCCGGTCAAACTCAAAGAAGAGAAGAATCTGAAGGCTTCAATAAGGAATAACAAACAATCTGAGCATGCTAAGGCAGAAACACCAAAGCAAGCGAAGAATGTGAATTCCAAAGAGAAGCCCTCTAATGAAAATTGGAGCAAGCCTGAACTACTTAGACAATAGGACACTAAGAGTTTCTTGGTTTCTAAAAACATTATCGCAAATAATAATTGGAAACCAAAAGGGCTTGTTCAATCGACTCCGCCTGCGTCTTCTTGCTTGAATGTTAAGACGCAAGTTAAATATTCAAACAATAATACAAAATCGATGAAAGTGTCTTACATTGATGAAATTGGTTTACCCAGATCCACTATGGCTTTGGGTACCTAAAGCTAACTAATCCCGCATATTGTGTACGAACAGCTGTGGAGGGCTATCATTAGCATGGTTTTTAAAACCAGACCGAGCCGGCTGGTCGGACTGGGTTACAGGGCTTGGGTTGGTTCGGGTCGGATGGTTGGACCGCTATGCAAGCGAAGCGCTATTGGGCCGTTGAAAACCGGCCAGTCGAACTAGAAATCTTACGATTGTACCGCACAGTTTCCTATTTTTTATTTTTTTTTGGGGTTCGATACATTTTTTTGGTTGGTTCATTGGACCGGTCAGACCGGTGAACCGTCGGGGGCTCCAGTTCGACGTCCGATTTGGGTTCTGAAAACATTGATCATTAGACTTTGGTACATTGATAGTGGTTGTTCCAAACACATGACCGGAGACTTGTCCCATCTAAATCTAGAGAAATTTAATGGAGGTGAGACGGACCCGATAACCTGTCAGGACATAGTAAGGAATGGATAATTATGCTTTAAGAATGTTAATTATTTCCAGAGTTGAAGCATAGCCTACTAAGAGTATCGCATATATGCTCTACTCAACTCACTTCATCAACAAACACTTTCTGATTCTGAAACTAGGATCGTTATTCCTAAAGGAATGGATTTTAATGAAATCAGAAAGAAAGGGGAAATGCTTATGTCAATGACGTGAACAATCGCCATCCGACAACGTTACATGTCTGTTTACAAAAATAAATGAGCACAATGCCATTTTGTGGCATCGTCGTCTTGGACATGCTAATGTTAAAAATCTAAATAGTCGTGCAAAACATGGGTTGGTAAGGGGCTACCAGTGAAAGATTTTGTAACCCTAGAAAAGTGTGTAGCGTGTGCAAGAGGAAATCATCATCGAAAACCTCATCTTCTTAAGTTGGTGAATTTTATCGATTCACTACTGCAGCTCATTCACATGAATCTTTTTGGTCCAGTGAATGTGCTCAGGATATCCTAAAAGAGCAAAAAGAAAAAAGGTAAATGCCAAAGCCTTATCAATTCTAATATAGAAAAAACTCAAAAAAAATTGCCTGAAGCAAAATTCGTACCGACAAGTGGTATTTGCCCTAACCCTGGTCAAGAATGCATTAGTTTCTCTGCTGCATCCAGATATATGCTGACCTGAACACCGATGATCTTGAGCTTGAAAATAAACAGATGTCAACAATATACACACCCGTTACAAAGAAGCTTTGTGCATACCCTAAGAATCAAATTTACCAAGAACGCTCAAGTTTCAAAAGAATGCTAAGAATTTCACAGGGCCTAAGTAACACTAGACCCTAAAGATTGAGGTTGAAATAAATACGATGATTAGGTTTAGATTAGGAGTGAATAACCACTAACTAGGGTTAGTTCTTGGTCCGACTCCTAGTCTCATTTTCAATGCAC
>JAUTDX010005075.1:0-23808 GCA_030844895.1 Ambrosia x helenae | reverse complement strand
TTGCATACTTTGTTTCAGCTTGCAGATGATGGAGGGCTTGATTGGGATGCTCTCGAGGTTGCTATAAGACCTCAAACAAAATGTGCTCTTATTCAAAGAGATCATGTGGGTATTCTTGGCGTAAAAGTTTGAGTGTGAATGAAATTTCTAGAGCAATACACATCATCAAGGTGTGTAAATTACTTCTATTTTGTTCTTTGTTTTGATTCATGGTACTTTTGCTACTTGTTACCTGACATGAATAAGTTATTGCAGTCCCAGAATCCAAACTGTATGGTTATGGTGGATAATTGCTATGGTGAATTCACAGAAGCCATTGAACCTCCAATGGTGGTATGTTAACTTTTCGTAATCCTTTTTTCCCTCTCAAATGAATAATATTTTTTTTGGGTGATAACGGATAAACAGGGTGCAGATCTTATTGCAGGAAGTTTAATTAAAAATCCAGGTGGACCGATTGCACCATGTGGCGGATACGTTGCAGGGAAAGAAAAATGGGTAAAAGCAGCAGCAGCCCGTCTCTCTGCACCAGGTCTTGGGGTTGATTGCGGGTCGACTCCTGGTGATATTATGAGAACATTCTTTCAAGGATTATATCTGTCACCTCAAATGGTTGGGAATCCGTTAAGGTATTCCATTTAGTTTTTCTTGTGTTTTTGGGTCAATTTAGGAATTGTTAGGGTGTGTCGTATGAAGGTGATTATGAATAATCAAATCGAATAGCAATGTTTATGGATGTTTGAAGTTGTAATAAACCAATGAGCTTTGTTTAAATGTTTTGACATTTTTTAAGACTCTTGTTTTTATTACTACAAGGGAGGTTTACTTATCGCTGAAGTTATGTCCACAGAAGGTTACAAAGTCAGCCACTTCCTCGAGTACCCCGTCACGACATAGTACAGGTTTGCTACGCTAATTTATATAATCATTTTATATTGTATGTCTTTGAAGAAAAAGAATGAAGTATTTGTTATTTGATTAATTTTCAGGCTGTACAACTTGGAAGCCGAGAGAAGCTTCTTGCTTTCTGCGAGGCTGTACAAAGAAGCTCACCTGTAAGCTCTTATACAAAACCGATTGCAGGTTTGACAGCTGGCTATGCATCAGAGGTGATCTTTGCTGACGGGACGTTCATAGATGGCAGCACAAGTGAACTCTCGTGTGATGGACCGTTAAGGGAGCCTTTCTGTGTGTTCTGTCAGGTTCTGACTCTTTCTAATACCGTAAAAAACTTGGCTGTACGGTTAAGGTAACAGTGGTCATTTTCTTTAAATGTTTCAATGCAGGGAGGCACTCATTGGACTCAATGGGGGCTAGTATTGGGTGAAGTTTTGAATTCTTTGTAGAATTTGTTATAATAAGGTTACATGACAAGACTGAAAAATTGCTATAAAGTTTCCTTTTTAGAATGTCTGCGAAAACATTTACCATATTCGTCTGGGATTGCAATCTCGACCATTATTTGCTGCATAACACTACATGCTGCAAATATATGGGCAAGTAACAACCTTTAAGATGATAGAAACCAAGATTTTGTAAATGAACATATTCTTGATTTGCTGCAAATGTAAACCATGTTTGAAAGTCTGATTAAACTTTGCATCTTGAGCATGATTTTGATACACTACCAACACATTGTCCAACATGTTTCTTTCTGCAAACCGAGGATCAATGTTATGTCGGCTAATGTTATGCTCTACCAACCTTGATTTCCTTCTTGTTTCAGCTACTCAAGTGTAAGGAGTAATTAGCTCTACAAGGCCAATGGTTACGTTTGGGAGATTGATGAGTGTATATTACTCGACTATTATGATAAAAAATAACAAAAGCTATTTATATACTAGCTTATATAGAAACATGCGTGGAAAGTATACATTAGTAGAAATGAGCTGTTAAAACATTTAAACACTCATGAATTCATTTAACTAGGACGAAAAAATAAAAAGACAAAGCGAAGTAATTACATGTTAATTGGCCATAGTGTTATCGGTCTCTAAACGTTACATCCAAATGTCAAGTGTAAGGTGAAGATGCTCGAATAATAATTTAGCGTGTTGCCAATAACAAATATTACGCAGATTGTGGTTGCTTGCGCCGAATTTCATCACCACCTTTTAACATATTCACAAATCCTAGGGATGTTTATCACAACTATAACATAAATAACCCAATCAATTTACACACCCTCTACTTAGAGCACCTACAATGGGCACAAACCGGACCTGTCCGGTGGGAGCGGACAAGCGCCATTATAGAAATGTTGATGGGATGCTACAAATGCCATTGATCTTCGCGGAGACGATACTCAACTAGGACTTGTCTCGTACTCAACTAGGTCTTGTCTCGTATGATAGTACGTTTGCCTTTTTCATCTTTAAATGTGCATCACTTTATTATTTTGAGAGATTTTTAGTTTAAATCATGTTTATCTTATCTTGAATATATTTTTCTTGATTTACATTTGGTTATATAATCATATCTCAATCCTGATGCCCTTAGTCTACTTAAATATATTCTTTGCTACCTAAAATTGTTACGTGATTTCATAGTAGATTAAGAGGGTGTTTGGTATTGATTTTTCAAAACAGCTTCTGCGTTTTGGAAAAGCAGGGTGAAGCTGTTTTAGATTATTGCGTCTTGGTAGCCTAAAAATTCATTTCAAAACTCAACCCCACACACTAAAAATGGATTATTTGCATTTTCATAACGCAATAATCTAAAAATTTATTTCAAAATGCAACCCCAAACACCCCCTAAGTTTCACTATTTATAAAAAGGGGTGGCAAGGCTAGAGGTGGCCAAAAAAACGGAACCGGAAAAAAAAACGAAACCGTACCCGACCCTACCCGCCAGGTGCACATGGGGTATAGATTTCTATGTAAAAACCGGACCCGAGTTGTACCTGAAACCGGGTTTTTCCGGATAGCCAAAATTATATGTCAAGCAACGGGGCTATTTGGCATTTTGATATTGAGGCGGTCCGGGAAGGAATGAGTCACTTCATGATTCAAGAGGGTTTGCCATTTGACCATTTCGACAACCATGACTGACGCGTTTCATCTAAAGAACTCTATAACCGCGTTATAATTATTTAAGTCGCAATACCCTTCAACGTGATTGTATAAAAAGAATTAAATATCCGACATACCCGGGTTTTTTCAGTACCCGTTGTACCCGGAACTGGGTATTAAAAAAACCGAAACCGTGTATTAAAAAAACTTAGACTTGGTATTGAAATACCGGAACTAGGTATACCGGGTATGGTTTTTTATGTTGGGAACCGAAACTAGAACCGGTTCTTTCAATACCCGGTCAAAATGATACCCGACCCTACTTGAAACCGGTTCCATACCCGAAACCAGGTATTAAAAAAACTCGGTTTGTACACCTCTAAACAAGTTTAGGCCCAAAAACATAAAAGCCCAAAAAAAAACCCTAATTGTTCGGCCGTATGTGTATATAAAATTACACCCTCAAGAAATCATCTATCTCCTAAACTGGACTGTAAAAAGAAATGGAGACAGTAAAATTGTTGCTTCACACAGGAGGGGAATGGAAGGACGAGCGTACAATGAGTGCAAGGTACGAGGGAGATAATATTATCAAACATGAGTTGGAGGTGCCTTCGAATCTGGAATCGTTTTCGGAGTTGATGGATATGGTGAAGAGGGTATCAGGTTTGGATTATGGGGAAAGATCAAGACTAAGTTACAAATCAGGTCGTCTTTGTTTGGCTTTTGAGTAAACCCAGGGGAGACAGGAGAGACAGGATATTGCTCGTCTAGGATCTCGATGGACATTCACTTGGCCGACTTCATGAATTATGTCGTCAAAGAGCGATCTCAGCCTATTGATTTGTATCTCGAGTGCCGTGACTTTGAGTGACAAGTTAGATTTCGGATTATTATTATGTTTATGTCGTTTATGTTTAGGTTATGTGTAATGTAATGGATGTTAGCTAGTTTGGAATATTAATATATACTAGTTTTATAACCCGCCGTGCGTTGCCGCGGCGGAGGCAAACGGGTTACTGCGTCATATATAGCCGCCGCACGTTACAGCGACAGCATATGATGAAACGTTACGTGATAAGTGTTCACGCACGTAGTACGCGGCAGATGAAGCGAATTTTAAAGAATACTCAATTAATATAATATAGACATAATGTAACGCAACTAAAATTAACTAACTTTATGTAGGAAAAAAAAAGTTATAAAGAGTATTCAATAGCTGTTACTTCACGAAATTATTTTGCTAACAAATGAAAGCATATTACCTGTACCCATCCCTCTTTCTCGATTCCTCTAATGCACACAATATCCCACTCTATCCACTCCTTCAATATCCTATCCCCTCCCCACCATATCACACCACCTTCAATGATAAATGGTAGAGGAGGCACTTATTGGCCTGCATACTTATCAATGGTTTAATTTTGTTCACCGCAACCACCGCCTTCTCCATCACCTCACCACCACAATCATCTCCTGCTCCTCTCTCTTCAGTCTCCCGAAAACACGATGATCTTAGCGGCTAGGTGTGGGTTTCTTTCAAAGAACATAAAAGTATCTAATCTATATGGTGCATAAACACAAACACTACAGTACTGTCAATACAGATGACAACAAACATTCACACAAACATTCAACTGAAATATTATTATTAACCCACTTACCAAATAACCTCTAAAGTTTGTCTGAATCTTGACGGCAGCCCACCTTTCTCCACCGCCGTTAAAAACCGTTCCTCTACCGAGGCTGGTGATCAGTCTCACCACCGCCACGGCGGCGTGTACGGCGGCCACGGCGGCGTCAGCTGCGGCTGCGGTGGCTGCTGCTACTACAGCAATTGCATGTTTGTTCCGTTCTTTCTCTGTAGGCCGGAGGTCCGTTCTTTTCTGTAGGCCGGAGGTGACGGTCGCCGTCGACGAACCGATACAGCGACAGAAGAGATGCCGCCGACAAACACCATATGTACGAAGAAGGGGCTGCAACTTTAGGGACCTGTACGGAACTTTACCGACTTGCAGACGACAACCTGGGAGAGAAGGCCGGAGCTAACGTTCGCCGGCAACGAACCGATACAGAGACAGAATTATTGTCCCCGACAAAAACAAAGGATATATATATGAAGAATAGCTGCAGCTTTAGAGACTTGTACTATGCTTTACCGAGTTGTATCGAGGGAAACAGTAATGTTCCCTCACAACGAAAGTTATGTTTTAAATATATTTATAATATGCTAGTTTGGGAATATTAATGTAATGGATGTTAGCTAGTTTGGGAATATTATTAATATATATTAGTTTGTAATGATGATCTATTTTTTTAATGTGATGGATGTTAGCTAGTTTGGGAATATGGAATTTACCTACAGTGTTTTGCAAGAAGCAATTATTTAAGCACATATAACAGAAAATAAATTATTTAAGCAATCACCATAAGAAGCAAATTTGACCAAAAAAGTCAACATTCAACTCTTTAACCTGTTGATCATTGTTCTGCTCCAATTTTCTGGTTAAATCAGGATAAAAGGGGTAAGTTTTATGATTTTGATCCTGTTTATTTGTTATTATTAAGACACTCATTTAGCGCAATTTTAGTTAAAACATGGACAGATAATAATATAAGACATCATTGTAATGGCAAATGGGTCACTGATCCTACGAGTATTAAAGAGGAGTTGAGATTATCTTTCAAAAAGCTTTTCGCCGAACCGATGAGAAGACGGCCTACCTTTTCCAATTTGGGTCTGCCTTCTCTTAGCCAGGAGCAAGCTGCAACCCTCATTTCTCCCTTCTCCGAGGCGGAAATTACATAAGGTTATAAAGGAGTTGGATGGTGGTAAAGCGCCTGGCCCGGACGGCTTTACCATGAAATTCTATAAGCGATTTTGGAACAGATTCAAAACAACAATATGCGCTGCCTTGGATGACTTCCACACCAACGGTTTTTTCCCTACTGGAACTAACGCTTCTTTTGTGGCTCTCATTCCCAAAGTTTCGGATCCGCAAAATGTTCATGACTTCAGGCCTATTGCGCTTGTGGGATCCATTTACAAGATTGTGTCTAAGATTCTTGCCAACAGAATTAAGAGGGTGATCGAAAGTTTAATTTCCCCTACTCAATCCGCTTTTGTGGGGGTCGCAACATTCTTGATGGGCCTGTTATTGTTAGTGAAACGATTGCTTGGGCGAAGAAAGCTAAAAGTAAGGTGTTGATCTTCAAAGTGGATTTCCAAAAAGCCTATGATTCCATTAATTGGAAATTTTTATTTAAGTTAATGGAGTACATGGGCTTTCCGAGTCGTTGGATTGAGGGCTGTTTGAAGTCCGGGAGGGGTTCGGTTGCTTGTGAACGGGTCCCCGTCCGGTGAATTTCCTTATAAAAGAGGGTTGAGACAAGGCGACCCTCTTTCGCCTTTCCTTTTCATTCTTGCCATGGAGGTGCTCAACATGTTTATGGTTAGAGCGAATGATACGGGGTTATTCCAAGGTTTAAAACTTCCGAACAAGGGGCCTATTTTATCGCACCTAAGCTATGCCGATGACGTTATTTTTATTGGCGAATGGTCCGAGCACAATATTTTGAGTATTAATCGGCTGCTTAGATGCCTGAATCTGGTCACCGGGCTTAAAGTTAACCATAACAAATGCAAGTTGTTTGGTATTGGAGTTGAAGTAAATGAGATTAACAGAATGGCGCAAAGATTGAATTGTGGTGTAGGTGCCTTCCTTCCCTTTTGTCTATCGGATGCAACATGAAAAGAATCACATTCTGGGATCCGATTATTGCCAAAGTGAAGAATAAATTGTCATCTTGGAAGGCGAATAAACTTTCCTTTGCCGGACGCGTGACTCTCGCCAAGTCGGTCTTGGGCAGCCTCCCGGTGTACTTCCTCTCTTTATTTCGTGCTCCTGTCATGGTGATTAAAAAGATTGAAAGCATTAGGCGGGATTTCGTTTGGGCAAGACGACTACTAGAAACAAAATCCGTTGGGTGCGATGGGATAAAACTCTCCAATCTAAAGCGCACGGGGGACTAGGAGTTGGAGGTATTAATCAACTTAATAAGGCGTTACTTGTGAAATGGTGGTGGAGGTACAAAGATGAATCGAACCACTTTATGGGCTTCCGTCATTCAAGCGATTCATGGGAAAGCGGGTGAGAACAAGTTGATACCGGTTAAAAAGACGATTCCAGGTTTATGGAAAGACATTGGCGGGATGGATGAGGTTTTCGGTTCAGCCGGATTAGTATTAATGACAAGTTGAAGGTTACTTTGGGGAATGGGAGGAAAATCCGGTTTTGGAAGGATGTTTGGGCTGGGAACGAGACGTTTATGATGCAATTTCCGGACATTTTCAAGCTGGCCAAGAACAAAAATGGGATGGTGGCAGATTACTGGTCAGGTTCGGGCTCGTCGAATAACTGGGTTTTGGACTGGACTCGGCATCCTGCCTCAGATATTGAGAAGTTGCAGGCGGATTCTCTAATGGGCATGCTTAATCAGATTGTGTTGTCTGAGACTTCAGACCGTTGGGTGTGGGAGAATAGCTGCGGAAATAACTTTTCTGTTAAGGGGATCCGACTTCAACTGCAACAAATTCATGAACAACCGGTTGCTGACACGGCTGTTATGTTCAGATGGAACCGCTGGGCTCCCCTAAAGGTAAATTACTTCATGTGGAGGGCTTGTTTGGACAGGATTGCGACTAAGTCGGCTCTGCACGCACGGGGATGTAATGTGGGTAGTAACATATGCGTTCGATGCAGGCTTCCTCAAGGCTTTGTGGGATAATCCGGAGCTAACAATTGGAAGAAGATGGTTTACACTGTTGCTATGGCGACGTGTTGGAGATTATGGTTCGCTAGAAACTCCAAGGTGTTCGAGGATAAGTCTATTCCGATTCCGAAGATATTAGAGATGATCAAGGAGGATTCCTTCCTTTGGGTTTGTCATCGCTCGAAGTGTCAATCCCCTGCGTGGGATAAATGGGTTAATTTTGATGTCGTAGACCTTTTATAGTTCGGTCCGGTTGGTTTGGCCTCTTCTCTTTGGTGTCGTGGTCTGTTGTGTTTTGTGACCAGCTCCTTGCTGGATTTCTTTATTTATTTAAAGAAGTATTGCCGTTCAAAAAAAATAATATATAAGACATCACAAACAAAGTTTTACCCTTGTCAAAAGCAATTAAGAAAATAATATAAATATGACACTTAAAGTTGAAAATGAAACTGGCTTCAAAAATCCATAATTCCATACACGGCCAAACTAACTTACAAATCAGGCCGTTGTGTTCTAGCTCTTGGACCGTATCCAGGGGCGGAATCAATTAAAGGGTATGCAGCCATAACTATCAGTAACGACATTCACCAGGCCAACTGGACCATTCCACGGGCCGATTAGTTAAAAGGGAATTCTGTGATCAAACTGTGCTCTTGTTGATGGTAAAGATCATCATATTTCTGTCAATTACTGTGTTTGTAATTCCTGTTGTTGATCAAGTTACTAGTCAGAATTCTGTAAAAAAAAAAATAGAAGGTGGGAGTACCTTTATATTCATTGTAATACATACATCCCAAAGTTACACCCCCAAGTGTTAAGCTAATGTCACATCTAAAAAATTATGACAACTCCTAGTATCCATTAACACTTGCAATTCATACTTCCCATGATGTCTATACATTCCATGGCACTAATGGAAATTTGAGCATATTCAATATTATTATCCCCTCTTCTATAAACTTTATGCATCAATTCTACTTACCCTTACATACATGCATCCTTAAAATACCTTTCATCACAATTAAAAAATAACCCCTTAGACCTTCTCTATCATGCATTTCACTCCTAGTCAAAATGGATCTATTTGAAACCACATAATAACACACGTAAAATCATCAAGAACCCACATCATTATTACAAAACCCACGTAAAAACTAAACAAAGTCCAACTAACTTGCGAAAGATTAACGGATTACATTCCTTGTTTCACGAATTTCAACCACATGTTAACGGATTTCAGCCTTGGTTCTTGCATTCAGGTCGGGTCGGGTTTGTTTTGTGGAACCAAAAGGATCGACGGTACAGGAACCGAGTATCAACCCTAGTTTTACGGTTTGAGGTCGGTTACAGGTTTCGATATAACTCGGTTTTCGGGTTGGGTATTGACTTTTGCTCACCCCTAATTGGAGGTTAATGGGTTGACAATCATACCACCATAATTACTCACGAAATCATCCCCTATCTCTCCCTCAAAACTGAGTTCTCCTAAGAACTCATAAGCTATCATAACTTTGCATGCTAAAGGGAACCTAGTCATATTGACAAGATGTCGTCTACCAATACTCTATCTGCGTCAGTTGCTGGTCTCACCAACCTATTAGGTATCAATTATTTCATACTTTACTGTGGTGGTCAAGGGCAGAAGTAGGGATGGCAAATCGTGTGTTAACGGGTTTAATAGGTCTGACGACATTCTCAACACAAGTTCTAAACATGAACACAACTCATTTAACTGTTTTTATCCTATGTTTATAATGCAATTATATTATATGTTTATGTACCAAGAAGGAGAAATGATGGATCATAGCTTCTAAATTTTAATTATTTAAAAAGTAAAAAAATCAAATAGCATACTTTTCCAAATCTTATCGTGTCTTATAAAGATTACCTATTGGCACCACTAACAAGAGGACAAAAACACTACCATAACTTTAGGGGAATTAACCTCCACATCACAAAAGAGATGGGAGGTGAAAGGCAAGACAATAGGAACAAAGGAGCTAAAAAGGTCAAGTGGGTGAAGAGAAGGAAGGGAGCAACACGCACGGTGATTTCTATGAAGAAAGAGGCAACACAAAAGGCGGCAGAGTGGTGTGGGCAATGTGAAGAGGCTTACCCTCTTCTCTCCACGCTCCTACTCTGTGTAATCTAAGGTGCTGTTTGTTTTTTTTCTGCAGGAAAAGGTCTGCAGTCTGCGGACCACATCTGTAGGAGAAGAGGTGGACCAAAGGTCTGCAGTTTGCAAGAAAAAGACTGTTTGCTTGTTAACGTCTGCAAGCTGCTGAAATAAACTGAAATTTAAATAAACTGATTGTTTACAGCAGTCTAGTGGTAGACGGTGGTGGTGGTGGGCCATGGTGGTGGTGGGTGGTGGTGGTGGGTGGTGGACGGTGGTGGTGGTGGACCGTGGTGGGTGGTGGACAGTGGTGGTGGTGGTGGTAGGTGAGGAGAAGAGGAGAAGACCTTGGAACAAGTCTGCCCCAAGAAGAGGTCAGGAAGACCCTTTTGAATGAAAGATTTCCAAAAAACAAACAATCTGCCGACCCCAAACGTCTGAACGCGTCTGCACGGCGCAGACAAAAGAGGTTAGAAGTGCTTCTAAGCAAAAAACAAACAGCCCCTAAGTTTACAAATTTACCCGTTTTTACATGACAACAAATGTGGTAACATACGCATGTAAAACACGAGGTGTCTCAGACCATGGGGTGTATATTAACCATTTCTAGCTCCACATAGATATTAAATTCTCTACTTTTTCCCCTTTCACACTACCTCACTTAAAAAAAATGATTTAAAGCCCTTTAACTCTACCTAATCCTTTAATTTTCTCTCTTTTGATTATTGTTAACATGTTAACTTAGAGTCCTTTAACTCCTCACAGGAATGGAGTGGTATACCATGAAGATTAAAACACCACATCATCGTTAACACCATTAGTGTTATAGCATCTCCGAAGTAAACATTATACACACCCAAAATGTGATGTCACACCCCCAGAATGTGACGTCACATGGTGTATGAATCGTAGAACCCTTCAATAATAACCCCTTTTAAAGATCGCCCATGCGATCCAACCATTCTCTTCCAAATTTTTTTTATATTTAAAAGTAATTGATAAACCACCTACCCTCAATATTCAATATTATTGGTCATCTACACAATCTAAACCACCTATCCTTGTTACTTCCGTATCAGAAACAGGTACGACACTCATTAATTCTTCAATCAATAATCTTCATCTTTATAACTAGCAACTCTTTTTATTTTAACTATAGATCAACCAATCTTCTGGCCTTAGTTGCTTGTTTTTAATCTTAGTCAACTCTAGTCAACTTACTTGGTTATCTTGAATACCATTCATCGCATTGATGATTGATAGATAGACTTAATTTGAAGCAATGAATATCAGTATCACCCTTTAATTGATCTACTAGATCTAGGGATGATCAATGATCTTGAAGCCTACGGGCAAACCCGAAACATTTGGGGCAGGTATTCGGCCATTTGGGTATGAGACTAGTACTAGAAATCTTATGGTATCAGGTGATGCGGGCCCGATTACTCGAAACATACATACCCATTTACCGGTACCATAACCGTAAACATAAATTTTAGTTTTCTTTTGTAATAAAATTATATAAAAGTTAAAGAGGGTATTTGGGATTGCGTTTTGAATCTGATTTTTAGATTATTGCGTTTTGAAAATGCAGATAATTAGTTTTTAGTGTTTGGGATTGCGTTTTGAAAATGCAGATAATCAGTTTTTTAAGCTATCAAAACGCAATAATCTATAAGCAGCTCCACCCCTGCTTTTCCAAAACGCATAATCTGTTTTGAATTAGTAAGAAATGTTTTTAGGAATCCAACAGCTAACTTTTAACAAACTAACGGGTATACCTGACACATACTTGATGGGTATTGGACATGGTTTTTACAATCGAGTATGAGACTGAGATTAGTAGATTACCAATAACCTGTCTTGTTACCATCCCTATCTAGATGTTATTATACATAAATCAAAGTGTATGGTTTAGTTGCAACGACATTTTTATGCAGGTTTGCTGCTGATTTTCGGAGCGGTTAGTGTTGAAGAACTCCATAATGACTCATAAGCAGGAGACTTTGCTTGGTTCTGGAGCTTGTGTAGCGATAACCGTCCTTTTATCATTGAAGTTGTTTAATGATCATCTTCAACATTGGAAGAAGCCCAAAGAGCAGAAGGCGATTCTTGTGATAATTCTCATGGCACCCATTTATGCTGTTGATTCTTATGTCGGGTTGCTTGATATTCGTGGCAGTGAGACGTTTTTTGTGTTATTGGATTCGATCAAAGAATGCTACGAGGGTCTGGTGAGAACCATAATGTTTTTTGTGATTTTAAATGTTTGGCAGCATATTATTTCAAGAACTGAATTGAGCTGTTAATGAAATGCAGGTGATGGCCAAGTTCTTGGCTTTGTTGTACACTTATTTGAATATATCTATAAGCAAGAACATAGTCCCGGATGAAATCAAAGGAAGAGAGATTCACCATTCATTCCCAATGACTCTCTTTCAAGTAACATTACATTTTTTTTTATTTCTTTTTCTCATTTATTTTTAAAAATTGATATATTAGAATGGTGTGTGTATATTTTACATGGAATTCACAGACAATATTACCATCTATAGGTGCTAATGGGTTGGTCAGTAACATGTCAAAATGGTCCGTGTTGGTAATTTGGTATCACCTATAACGTCAACAATGTAGGAGGTTGTATGCAATTAGAAGTTCCTTGGGGGGACTTTTACCCACGCATTTGACCAATTTCCTATTAACTTTTTCATTTGACCCGTTTGGGATATAAAGAAACACACAACTGACTCGTTCATAAGTAAATGGGACAAAACTGCCCCCTCATATTACTACCTCTGTTACTGACATATTTACTAATTGAATGCAGCCTCATTCGGTTCGTTTGAACCATCAAAACCTAAAGCTCCTTAAGTATTGGACATGGCAGTTTGTAGTGATCCGCCCTGTGTGCTCTGTGTTGATGATAGTCTTGCAACTGCTTGATATATATCCCGATTGGCTTAGCTGGACAATCACTATGATCTTGAACGTATCGTTTCCTTAGCATTATATGCACTTGTCGTCTTCTATCATGTATTTGCTAAAGAACTTGCGCCACATAAGCCACTCGCGAAGTTCTTATGTGTCAAAGGGATCGTTTTCTTCTGTTTTTGGCAGGTATAATTCTCACCTTAACAAGTAAAATCTGGATTGCTTGTCTTCATGACTGTATCTGAAATTGGTTTGGTTTTTATGTGATTATTCGCAGGGAGTTGTATTGAGTGGTCTTGCGGCAGTGGGGATAATCAGATCAGATCACTTCTGGCTTGATGTGGCACATATCCAGCAAGCGCTGCAAAACGCATTGGTGATTGTGGAGATGGTGTTTTTTTCAGTCTTTCAGCTGTATGCATACTCTGCTAGACCATACAAGGATCTTGATGTGAAAGAAAAGAAGAAAGAGTGATTGAAAATATTCATATCAAGGGCATTATTATTCTATTTATGTAGGAGCTTTAAAGGCATATATATAATAATGATCAATTGCCTTGTTATAAAAGGCTTGTATTTGGATTAGTTCAAAGGTATTATATAAGTTTTGTGTGAAGAGTACTTTATGGCATTTCCTTCCACAATTGTGTCACGCAATTCATGAAATAAAAATTAAGAAAAATTATAGTACAGCCAGATTGTTAAGTATCGAATTTAATACGTATCATGGTTTTTTCCTTCCTCATCAACCATGTCGTTGCCACCATCTATCTATGTTATCGGCCATCAAATCAGCTCGATTTTGACCAAATTGCCGTCATCCAATTGTTTTGGTTTTCATTGGTGAATCGCGTATGAGTTTTCATAGGTGATACTGGCTTAGACTAACATGATACTCTAGATGACAATGCCTAGAAGGCATGTATACTCAAACTTTATCATGCATTGAAACTAATAGAACAATCATAAGCTAATTCTAGCATGTCAATGTATAAAATCATTGAAGTGACGATATTTAGCATGTCAATGTATAAAAATCATGTTCAGTTACATAGATCACAATAATTACCAAGAAGGCTGCGTGGGAGGTGAAAGAAAAAGGAGTATGATATAACTCTAAAGCTTTGATACCATAAAAGTTTGTATATTTTATGTTTATATATGTACTGAAAGGAATTATACAAGTGTAAAAGTAGAGACATAAACGAAATTTTAACAAGGAAAATTAACCCTAATTTACAATTCTTACTACTTTCTTTCGTCTACACCACACATTGGCACCCGATTGCAAATGTCAACAACAAACACTAGCGTTATCGATCTATCATCTAGTTCTATCATCTAGTAGAGGCGTTACCCAAGAGGACGTGAAGAGTTCTCCACGAGTGACGTAATAGGCGTGAAAAAAAGAGGCGTTTGCAATTTTTTAGCCAATAAAATCTTTGCATGTGGAAAGGCGTATGAAAACTCACCAATGCATTACACAGACTTATAGAACTAGTTAACCTTTCATCAAAAAAAAAAAAAAAAAAGTTAACCTTTCATCAAAGTGACTGTTCTGATACCATCTTCAACAAGGACATCCAAAATCCTTAATTTTACCGATGTGAAAGAGAGAGATAGGCTGTACGGGCCATCATTGCGTTTTTATTATGGATCTTGTAGCCTAATGTTTGGAAGTGCAGCCTTCTAATATTTGGGCGACACATATAAAAAATGGATCGTGCAGCTTAGCGTAAAATATCGGGTCGGGTCGGGTTTTATCGATTTTTAAAAACATAATAACCGAAATCGAACCGAAACTCTTGGTTAATAATAGGCCATGTTTGGATGTCCTTATCAAATTCACCTTTTGACTTCTTTCCCCTCCTTTTCTCCTTAATGTGAAAAGTTAAGATTTGTAACTTTTGACTTATGTTCCATTTTCTCCTTTTCAAAGTGTTAAAACTCCCAAAAGTTCCTTTTCCATCAACTATCCAAACACTTCATTTTTAACTTATAACTTTTTTCAAAAGTAATAAGTTAAAAGGAGGCATGGAAATGATTAGCCAAACATGCTCTAAAAAAAACAAAAACCGAACCGTCGGTTACTATTTCGGTTCAGTTTTTTCTGTACAGTTTTTCCGGTTATTTCAGTTGTGGTTCATTTAATTCGGTTTTCTGAGAACCTCTACCATCTTCAACAAGGACATCCAAGATCCAAAATTGTACCGATGTGAGAGAGAGAGAGAGAGAGAGAGAGAGAGAGAGAGAGGCTATACGAACGTGAGAGACGATGAGAAATTCATCTCAATAGACAACATTACCGTGATAGTAATAGTGTACGCACCGAAAAAAAAAAAAAAAAAAAAAACTAAAACAAAGAAAGCAAATTTATACATACAATTTCTACAAAAATCATAAGCCTCCGTACTCCAACAAAAAGATATCCTTTTTCATTACACAATACAAATTCATTTCAAGAAAACAATGACCCTTTTCCAATTTCCATAAACCCAATTCATATACCCACCCAATGATGGACGATAATAATAATCCCACAAATTATCACCAACCTCACATATTATAAACCTTCAACAACAACAGCCTTTCATCCCACATCTTTTACAAGGAAACACGTTTGTTTTAACCATCAACCTTTCACTAGATTGGTTTTTGAACAACCCACTTGTAAACTGTTTAATGATAGGATAAATAATAAAAAAAGAACGGTTATTGTCAGGTTTAATAACCTTAAATTTAATGGCGGCGGGGGTGGTGGTGGTGGAAAGATGATGGTGGTACATCAAGGGTTTTAGGGAATATTCTTTTGGCTGTTGGGTTGACTTATCTTTCTATGACTGGTCAACTGGGTTGGATTCTTGATGCTATTGTTTCTGTTTGGGTATGTGTTTGTTTGATATTAATTGGTTTAAAGATAGTGAATTTTAAGTGATTGTGTTTATATATGTATGCTAATATGTTGTAGTTTTATGGCAGCTATTTGTGGTGATTGTTCCTGTTGTTGGTTTAGGAGCTTTAATCTGGTGGGCAAGCAGAGATATGGTTGAAATCAAAGTAAGATTGACTAGAATTTGTAGTTTGTAGACTTAAATATCGCATTGCGAATTTGATAGACACGCGGTTATGTTAAGTATACAAACAAATGATAGGACAGTCTTAGTTAATACTAGATACTGATTCACTACTAGTATGAGTATCAATTTTAGGATCCAAAGAACGCCGCTTAATATTGCCATGATTGAGTTAGCACTGGAAATCTCGGCTACTTACTCAAAGAGACACACAGAACCTAAGATTTTCAAGGATAAACTTCACTGCCTCTTGCTGTTATGTTACTTGAAACTCAATAGTCAATACATAAAGAAAGAAACAAACTGACCACTATCTGGCTCTACTCTTTAGGGAAATAGAATTAAAGTACTAGCTACAATGCCAACTAATCCTGATTTTTACAACACTGGTAGTGGGTCTTACCATATGACCCAATTGAGCTGAAAGCTGGGTTTTAAAAAGCGTGCCTGAGGCGCAACAATGTGCTGCCTAGGGCGCCTCAGGGATCTGCGCGACTGCGCCTACCCATTTTCCCGAAAGCGCATATTTGGACTTTCTTTTTTGACTTTTTTGGCTCTGAGGCGCGCGCCTCTCGTATGCCATACATTTTTATGCATAAAAATGTTGTACATGTGGCTTCTACATATAGGTAAAAATCATATAAAAACCTTATTTATAGCTTATTTTGGGGTAAATGAAACTAAAAACCTATGGGATATATATGAGATATATAAAAAAAATTATATAATTAGTGCGTGCTTCGGGTACGAAAAGCTCACCGCTTTTGCGCTTTGCACTTAGACCTCGTCGCTTTTGTGCGCCTAGCAATTTTTAAAACCAAGGCTGAAAGTTGCACTAAATGTTGGTTAAATAAGTTTAGCGAACAGGTCGGTAACCTGATATAAAACAGAAATGCTTTAGGAAGATGCTTTATAGGGAAGAATTCGCAGACGTTTTTGCGAGTTAGTTGGGAAATTAGTTATTTGTTATTGAAGTAATGTCTGAGGCTACCTTTCGATTTTTATGCAGTGTCGGAATTGTGAAAGTGAATTTGAAGTTTTTAAGTAAGAAACTCGACCCAATTGTTATAATTCTCGTTTGAAAGTTTATATGGAATCTTGTTTCTAATTCGGTCCGTATATGGTTGGTTGCAGATCTATGTTAAATGATGAACCGCAGCTTTGTCCCTATTGTAGTCAACCTTTTTCAGGTAAAATATGCAACGTCTGCCTGACAAAACGGTCGTGTCCGGTTGGGTCAGGTAACAGGTCAAAATGGGTCTGACCAAAATGGGCTCGGGTTGAAATGAGTCTGTTTCATGACATTATCTTTGAGGGAACTCTGTAATTGGGATCGTTTTTTTATAACTGACTATATATTGATTTCAGTGGTGGGTGATGAGTTTATAAGGGATCCATCAAAATCTTCCAAGGAATCTACATTTGGTGAAACATTTAGCGAATTGTTTTCGCAATCAAAGAAAGGTATACCAATTTGCAAAGATCAAATGCTAGTGCAGAAAAAGTATTTTTGATAATATGAGGTATGTGTTACTCATTGAAATAGCTGCATGATTTATGCAGGGAAGGCTTCATCTAGAGCTGTTATTGATGTTGAAGCTGAGGTTACGGATGTCGAATAAAATATACGTCAGAGCTCTTATAGTTTTGTTAAGCTGTCGATATGTATTATATAATTTGTTGTAAAACTACACACAGGTAGTTGTCAGAACTTAGAACCAAAACAAATTTACGAATATCAGCTTCCTTCTTCACATTATAGGGATTGGGAGTGTCTAAAGGGGGTCATTCTTAATGAACCTTGGGTCAAGTTGCCGGCTTCTACCCATGCGGTCGATTAGTTGCCTAAGGTTTTCGCACAACCACCTAATTAGGACTTTGACCAGACATTAATCCTGTTTCTGTAATCCATATTCACCACCATTTTACATAGTTCTCAACATTGTCGTTTCTCCCTCTTGGCGTGTTTGTTAACTTGGCGATTTTCTTATATTGGTTCAAATACGGAACACCTATTGGGTATGTCCATCCTTTTTCCCCATCATGTGCGTCGTATTGGGAAGATTTCTAACAAAAGATACGACATGGAGAAGACGCTTAACAAAGCATATGGCACGAATCTATCTACGTACTAACGTAATAACATCTTCTCCATATATTGCCACTAGTTATCTTTCGTATTTCATGAGTCTGCTATGACTAACCATGGCTTGTTGGCATAACTTTACTCGCATCGTTAATTCGTTATTGCCAATTTAGATTTTGGTCTTTGCATGTTGTACTCATTTCTTGTTATGGAGATTCTTATCCTGATGATATGATCGCCTAACTCCCGTGCCAAAACTTCCATCTCATATCCTACACAATCAGAATATTGAGAGTGCTTTACTGACCATGATACTAGCTGTAACTAGTATAATGCTTTTATGTTGTTCTGTATTCCTTACATTTACATTTACTATTGCAAAACACGCTTGCTAGAATAAACTAGTATACACACAAACACTTAGAGAATTCTGTGATAGTTGAGAAAGTGAGATTATAGTCGAAACATTGTAACTTTTGTATTCGAATATTTGTAATCGTCCGACCACTGTCAATAAAATTATCTCTTTACTGTGCTCTTCTATACAACTTGTTATTCCAGTGTTTCTTCAATAACCTTTCGTCTTATCCTGCCTACTAAAACATTACAAAGTAATGATTCACTCCATTCTCACATGGTAACCAAACAAGACCCTGGAATGTTAATGACCCATTTCGTCCTTTGTCCATTCCATAGCTTTTGTGTCTACTTTTATGTAAGTTACTTTTTATTGTAATATGTATATTTCTTATAATATAACCTAGTAAATCAAATCGGTTTTACTCTTGAAAACTCGGGATGAGCTCGGTACAACACCGTACCGTACAAGTACCAAAAATTGCCAAATATGAGTACTGGTACTGGGAGTACTCGTTATGGTAGCGGTTCAGTATCTGAAGGTAAATCAAAGCCATGATACCGACACCTAACCGAAACACGCAAAAAGGGGTACGAAATGGTACCGAAAAAATGTCTCGGTACTAGTATTTCTCACTGTCTGATATCAAATCCTCATCACCCATGTGAGCATTACCAAATACATTTTTTTTTTCAACATTCATAATTCAACTATTGCAATTTTCAATCTCAAATCATCGAGAAAAGGACAAAACATAAAAAAAAATAAACACAACACCCAGGCAAGGCAAAGGAAGGGTGGAGAAGGAAAGAAAGAAACAAAGTAACCATTAACTATCTCCTACTCTTTAGGGAAATAGAAACTATAGTAAAAAAGTACTAGCTACAATGCAAACAGTGACCCTTGGCCTTGGGTCATTGTTAACGTGGAGACATAATATATAAAAACATGATGGTGTGAACCTTGTGCTAGCATGTGCATAGTTGTATGCTTTCACTAAACTAAGGGGCTGTTTGGTAGCCTCTTAATCAACCTCTTAACCATTCAGATCTGAATCATTCAGCATTCAGACTGTTTGTTTCAACATCTGAATGGAATGATTAAGTGCTGAACCATTAAGCTAATAAGGGATGCTGAATGATTCAGCTCTTAACCATTCAGAGCCTCTTAACCATTCAGGCCATCTTAATGATTCAGCACTTAATCAACCAAACAGCCCCTAACCCATTTGTTGGAGTGCGTCTTACCATCTGTCTCACAATTCAGTTGAAGTTGCACTAAATTTTGGTTGAGTGACTGGGTCGGTGACCCGATATACAACATAATTGCTTTCGGAAGATGCTTTATAGTGAAGTTACCTTTTGATTTTTTATGCAGTTCGGAATTGTGAAAGTAAATTTGAAGTTTTCAAGTAAGAAACTCAAACCGAATTCTCATTTCGTAAGCTTGTTTGGAATCATGTTTCTGATCCGGTTCTTGTATGGTTTGGTTGCAGATCTGTGTTAAATGATGAACCGCAGCTGTGTCCCTATTGTAGTCAACCATTTTTAGGTAAAATATGCAACGTCTACCTGACAAAATGGTTATGTCGGGTTGTGTCAGGTAACGGGTCAAAATGGGTCTGACCAAATGGGGCTCGGGTTGAAATGAGTCTTTTTCATGTCATTATCTTTGAGGAAACTCAGTGGTGGGTGATGAGTTTATAAGGGATCCTTCAAAATCTTCCAAGGTATCTACATTTTGGTAACACAATCAGCGAATTGTTTTCCCAACGAAGAAAGTAAACCAATAGGTAGGATCAAATGTTAGTGCAGAAAAATTGATGATATATAATATGATTGATGTCCTCATTGAAAAAGCTGCATGATTCTTGCAGGGAAGGCTTTGTCTAGCAGCTGTTATTGATGATGAAGCCGCGGTTATGGATGTCGACTAAAATATACATGTCAGAGCTTCTTATATTAAAGAAGCTGTCAATATGTCAATAATGTGTTATATAATTTGTATAAAACTACACACCACGTGTTGTTAGAACCAAAACAAATGTACCAGTTTGAGCTTGTTTCTTTAGATTATGGGATAATTGGGAGTGGCATACTTTACTCGCATCGTTGTTACCAATTTAGATTTTAGTCTTTGTAATTTTTTAGCCGATCGGCTCATTTACAACCGAGCCGGAAACCGAGCGAGCATTTTTTGAGCGCAAGAATTGAAAACATGTCTTTGATATATTATCTAAAAATTTAAAGTAAATATCACATAAACTAATAATATATGCTAATTTTTATTTAAAATAATACCGCTTATTCCTCAATGATCAAAAATACAAATATTGGATGTAAATAATCTCAACTATCATCTATTTGCAGCAATGTTTTCATAACCGGACTGAACATTGAACCGGATGTCTTAAAGGTTCACTGGTCGGACCGGTCGGATCGGTCCAACCGGATTAAAGAACCGAACAATATATTAAATAATTTAAAATATTTATAATAGATTAGAATATAAAAATATCATTTTAAAATAAAACATAAAGAAGTTGAATAAAAGATAGTATAAAACGGTATGTATTTTAATAAAAACTCATCAATTCACTATCAAACAAAGATGGTACTTCTGCATAAAGCAACTTTTCTTCTATCTTTGTCTATAAGCAACTTTTCTTCATCTTTTCTTCCTCACTCTTCAACTTCTCTCTTTCATGTTTCTCTAGTTAACCACATCAATATCATCACAACTCATTGTCTTTTCCATATCCACCATAAGAGGCTATGGCAAAGGCTCATAATCAGTCAAATCTGGCTAAACGGGATGAATATTGTCAGTTCCAGGCATAGATCTGACAGTTCCGATGCAGAGCTCCTAGCACCATTGATTATTCTTCATCTCTGGTCCCGATTTGCTTACCACGGTTCTCCGGTCTGACCGCCGATCTGCCGGCCAAACTACTGGTCCGATGCACAACCGGTCCTCTACATCGACCCGGACCGCCGAGGTTCCGTTTTCCCGGTCCGACCGGCTGGTCCGGGTCTGAAAACACTGATTTGCAGCCATTAGTCCCAACTTTAAAAATAACTACTGAGGATCCCGCCATTTAACTTATTTCCCCTAGTGTCCACATACCAACTAAAATTAATCTCACTCACAAAGCCAAAAATATAAATTACGTTTAACTAGTTAAACTTTATTGGGCTTTTTATTGGGTCTAGTCTTTTAAAACGAACTTGAAATTTATCAAGTTACTAAAATTAATAGCTCCAAGTTCAAATACATGAATATTTTTTAAATAAAATAAATACGTATAATGTATACTTATTTTTAATAAAAACTTGGGCCTCGGGGATGTCGGGATTAAGGCTGTCACCGAATTAAACCCAAAACTAAATAAAAATTCAATGTTTAGGAAGTATAAGTCATACTGAATAACCTTACCAAGAGGATCTTGATAAATTGTGGAAACTAAAGAAATGTTACCCACTTTACCCTCTGTCTGTCACTTCTATATAGAGTTGGGCTACCCCAAGGCGATATAATTTTAAATAAAATTCGCCCACAGAATATTAAAACCCTAATATTTATTACCAAACTCTTTCAGACCACCGTCACTCACACCCCTCTTGTTTCACAGTCACACTCTCACACCCTCTTCTTCACAGTCACACTCTCACACCCACACCCACACACTCTCTCTCACAAATGCAGATGTTCATGAACCAGAACCAGATATTCATGAACCAGAACCAGTACCTACATTTGAACTTCAAATAATTCACAGGTGGTAGGTGGCGCCAGAGAAATAACGGTAGTTGGGCATATACTGGTCGTTTCATAGACCAGGTCATGTCTGATGGTCAATTGTATACAATGACTTTGGCTCAAATGCGAGCGTTGGTTCGGAATTTAGTGTCGGTGCCACTCAATACTCGTTTTGTTGTCCACTACAAAAGGTATTGAACAAGAATTTCCCCCTGTTCGCATTCGTATAACCTTGGCTGCACACATGACCACTTTCCTCAACTATGTTCAGAACTTGGCGGCAGGTGATGAGGCTTACATTTACATCAATACTTAGTTTTATTTCTAAACTAGATTATTAGAATACATTTTGTTTTGTTAGGTTTTTATTGTAAGTTGGCAACACTAAGATTATATCTAAATCATCTTTTTGGATTTATGATATTAGCCATCTATTGATATGTTATGTACTCCTATAAAATCTTACATTCTAATCCAACTTGAGAAATTAGATTTAACAGTTTTGTTATAGTTGTTGGTCGCGTTGCAACTGTAATATGTGTGTCCTTGTGCTGTAGTCTTGCACCTGCCTTTATTTCAACTTCATGTCAATTAATTAGTTCTTTTATACATAACTGTAGGATGGCACGCGCGTTGCGGCGGGAGACGTCAATATGTAGAGAACCAATAAAATGTAGGGGTGAGCATGGGCACGACCCGGACCAAACCAACAGAGACCCGACCGACCCGAACTTAAGAATGAGTTTAAAAATGGAACCGAGGTTCGGCCCTAAAACGATTAGTCGGTCTTTGGTCGGTCCCGGCTTCGGTGAGCCAGTCTTCACTTTACGAAGAGACCGGGTAGCAGCAGTAGAACTTTCATATTTGAAAGATCATTTAAAGATACTAAGTTTTGTGGTGGATATATATACAACAATTTAAAAGATCATTTCATATTTTTACCGTAAGTATTAAACAATAAAAAAGGAGTACAACCAATTCTGCATAAGTTACAAATAAAGAAAGTAACGAAACTAGTTTTGAATGGCTTGTTTGTTTACATATTAACAAACTAGAGTTTTTCGTAAACATATTTAGCATTGTAGATACATAGGATATCATGTCACGGTGTTTACAAACATATATATTCATTGAGCGTTGAAAGGCATAGTTCTAAGATGTAATATTATGCAGGTTTTGGGTTTACATTTAAATTCAAAAGGTTATTGCTTCCTGTTAGTTACGTTAGTTGATGGCGTCCGGTTGCTTGTATTTCGATGTGGAATTTCCTTCACCTAAAGTTATTGTGGTGTGTGGAATTAGCATCACTTGCACATGGAAGTTATTTTGTTAATTGTTTTACAGTTTACATACCTTGTAACTGAATGAGTGATCTATTTGTGGAGATTGCGATGTACCTTTTTGATGTCGGCGTTGTTGCTTGTGGAGTTGTCGATGTTGGTATGCTGCTGGGAAGTGATGCTTGTATCCATGTGGGGTTATCGGAATTTTGACTTTGTTGACATCGTAGGAGTTGTTGTTGTCCTATGCTTGAACATATTTTTTTTGCCCTCTTTCGTCTTCATTACTCAAACCAAGCAGGCGGGAGTTTCTTTGGCGAGCATTTTTGCTTATATATAATATATATTTATATATATATATAGGGTTTGGCTAAAATAAAAACCCTTAATGAGTTGTGCAAACCCAAGAAACCCTATAAC
>JAUTDX010005074.1:0-36533 GCA_030844895.1 Ambrosia x helenae | reverse complement strand
CTTTTGAAGATTTAAAGACACTACTTAGACTCAACTGTGTGGGGCGGCATCGGCCCGGCGACCCCGTCCAGGTCTGGCCAAACACCGCCCCCGCCGTGTTCCGGCGGCCAATCCATCCAACATCGACGTTTGAAACAGGCCATGGGATTGTGTTGGGCTAACTTCTCCTTCTTCTCCTCCTCGCCGCTAGTTTCGCCGTCAACCACACGTAGGCCCGTCAAAGGCGACGACCCGGCTTGGCATCTCCTACGTGTCGCGTGTGGTGATGAGCGGTCCGTCAACCACTGTCGACGGTCCGTCAACCACTGTCGACGGTCCGTCAACCACTGTCGACCATACCGTTTAGTCTTAGAGCATCCAAATGATAATTGATAAGGCATATAAACACCTCAACATGCACAATTAATTGCCACATCATAATAACACTTGTTCTTCTAAAACACTACATAAAAACTAGGTATAAAAACATACCCCACAATCGGAAAAACATGGAAAAACATGTAAAAATGTTACATAGGCATGTAAAAACATGAAAAAATGTCTTGTTGTTAGTGCTCTTAGGCCTTTGGGTATACTTTAACCCTCCTTAACTTCACATAGGTTCCATATCACTCACTTTTTCCTATTTCACTCCACATCACCTCAAGAAAATGATTTAAGTCTATTAACTCCATCTAACACTATTATTTTAGTGGTTTTTGTTTTAAAAAAAAGGAAACAAAATTAATTAAATTTCTTAACACTATGTTAACATGTTACATATAATCCTTTTAACGCCCCTTAACATAAGGGGGGGAGTGGTGTACAAAATCGGTTAATATGTGATGTCACTGTTAACACCCCAAATATTAGAGTATACCCCATAGCCTTATGTCCAGGAGGCGATAACCATACCCAAGTCATGCTTCAATGATACTTGCAAAAAAAGGGCTAAGTCATGTTCAAGCGTTATCATGTAACGCTTGTTATTAGAGGTGCATTTTTAATTTATATCATTAATGGTGACCGGGTATATATATGTGGATTCGCATTATCAACGACATACAAGCATAGAAGACGAGGTCTACGCAACATCACGCGCTATGAGTTTATGCCTTGAGAAAGAAAAGATATTGAAGCCAGTCTTGACACGAGATCATCGTGACTACATGTAGTACTTTAACTTTAATAAAACATTACATATATTTATACTCATTTATAGATACTACTCCCTCCGTCCCAATTTAAATGTCCCACTTTAAAAAACACACATTTTAAGAAATTTTTTGTTTGTATGTGGTAAAATGACAATAATATCCTCAAAAGTGGTGATTGTGTTTTGTCTTTTATGGGCAAAACTGAAAATTACATTTCTATTTTTTGAAAGGGAAATTTAATTTGGGACAAACAAAAAAGGAAAAGGAGGACATTTAAATTCGGACAGAGGGAGTAGTTAGTTTACCCCGCGCGTTGCGGCGGGATCTAAAAAAACTTGTAATACGCTAGCAGTTTTCCCACCGCGCATTGCAGCGGGTAAATCCTGTCGACAAACATGTATTACTTAAAGTTTGGTTCATATTGGTCGACTTATTGTATAAAGTTTTACGAAAATGATATGGGGAGCGTAGTTCTTGACGCTTCTTAAGCAAATCCTCCTCTTGCTTATATACACACACATTTTAGCTGGTAAATTCAACTTTAGTGTCATAAAGATCCAATACACATACTTGTAAATTAAAAAAACGCAAAGATGTCAAATAAGTATCAAAATCATTAAAGCATTAGTTCCAAATTAGAAGAGGGTAATTTTTTCACAGAACTCTTGAACCCAAACTTAAAAAAACAACCTTGAGTATTTACAGTTGCGATGTAATTGATTGTAAGATGTCTTATTTGATCATTTATGTTTCTTCGTTTATTTACATAAGTGAGTCGCAGTTGTAATCTTATTCTTTGTTTGTAATGTTTTTCTTAACACAACAAAGATTATTTTTTCCATGAATTGGCCCAACTAAACTTCATATCAAACACACTCATGCGATACACAGTCACAATTTGCCCAACCGAACTTCCCATCGAACACGCCAATGCGATATACAGGCATGATATTTCAAACTTCCCATTGGGCTCGGATTGATTTGTCATCCCCTAATAATGTTAGGATCTATAAAAAATGAAAATTGCCATTAAAGCTCTAATGTTATCATTCAAAGTAAATTGAGAACAAATGTAATTTATTTTAAAATTTCAAGTGAAATCAACAAAACTTCAAATTTATACTCAAATGGTGACATAGGAATGCATGACTGTGAACATCAATTATAATCTACGTTGTCAAAGGTGTGCGCCAGGGGCGTGATGCTCAAGGTCAACTCAACGCACCGTATGAGTAGTTAACTGAAAGACACGGTTTCTAACTCTTATGAGTGTGCTTAAGCGCCTAACAAGATAGATTACAATATAAATCTTTCACACACATCACTATCAAATGTCAATAAGTTGGGATTTGCTTCCCTCTCCTTATTGTAAACCATGCGGGTAAAACGAAAATGACAATTGGAAGCGAATATCACATTATAACCGTAGAAGAAAATAAGTGTACATTAGAGAATAAAAAATAAACTAAAATATGTATGTACATGGAAATGGGTTGATGAGCTGTGATGTCTCCAAACAAAACAGATTTGATCCTAAAAAATAAACAATTTAATGGAATGATAAACATAAAACCACAATTTACAGAAATTGAAATAAAAAGAATGTAAAAGTAAACACGAACAAATAATGAAAAAAACATATATAAGAACTAACAAAAAGCTTAAAAACTAAATAAATATACATAAAGAATATACAAGATTACAAGTGTTGAACAATATCATTCGATGACTACTTCCAAGAGAAATAAAGAAAATGGTGTGATAAGGCAATGATATGAGGGGTTTTAGAGGTTAAATTGAGGGATGTTAATTTTCATTCATCATTAAAGATGGGAAAAGGAAAAGGTGAGGCATTTAATCTCAAATTGAATTCATTAAAGATGAAACAAATAATAACAGAGATGACTTGCATTAGTCATTTGTACGATTCTAATCAAATGTTGCACATAGGGGCATAAAGGGAAGGAATTGGCAAAAAAGATAGTTGTTTTACTTTGTGATCTTGCATATGACATCTTAAAATTGACATGAAGTGACTATTTTAGTCATCTCTCATTTATAACGTAGTATAAATAAGGAAGGCAAAATCCAAGATCACTAGCAAGTATCGTTACACTCAGTCAACATGTCGCCCCTTTAACTCTCGGAAACTTTAAGCAATTTGTTTTACTAACATTTTTCATGTCTAACGACATTCATTGTTGTATAAATATATTTTAATTAATATTTTCTTTTTTTTTTTTTTTGAACGGCTAATTTTTTTGTCACCTATGGGATTTGAACCTCACACCTCTTGGAAAGGCAAAGCCTTATCCATCACCTTGATACCAGTAGGCCAAATGCCCTTTGGAAAGTCAAAGCTAATTTTCTTTCTTTTTGTTATTTGTTTGTACCTTTAATGTTGGAGTTCTATTTTTAATTAACACTATATATTATGTTTTGGACGGTTTGGTGTGTCCACCTAACCTAAATGTTGCAGTTTGACTTTCTTCCAAGTCATTAATATCAAGTTGAACTACCGCTCGAATCACACCGTATTTACATTTAGTTAATTATAATCACAACCCAAAATTTAGACATTATTATTATTATTTTGAACGGCCAATTGGAATCACTCACGGACTACTGGAGTATCATCGTGTCACCAGTTTTACCACGCGATCATATTCCCCCACCAAGTCACAAATTCAGGAGGAAACTCATAATTATGAGGAAACTCATAATTATGAGGAAACCCCCTTGTGAGATTCGAACCCAGGACCTTATAGTCCCTAAGTCTTATCCCACCACCAAGGTGCTGGTGGACTATAATGCTTTTGCTTAAACATTATTATTTGAAACTTTCTGCATGTCATGCCGTTTAGAAAGTCGGTCGAATAATCCAAGGGATCATACGTAATTCATGGTTACAAAGTCAATGGTTGTACTTCAGGTCATCAACCACCGTACGGGCTAACGCATCAATTTTCCACGAAACTTCACGCTAATGTTTTTATAAATATCTTTACAAGAAGATATTATTTGTTTAGTTATATGGTCAACTAATCTTAAATAAATTAAGATACATCGCTATTTTTTGATGAATGTGACAATGGGAATATATAGTTTAAACAATTTCGGTAGGAACCTTTAATAGCGATTTGATTTAACGATACTAACAAAACGACAACATCAAACTGAGATCACTTTGCATGTTGAGTTTTATTTATCAAAGTTAGGTTTAAAGTGATCTTGGTTGAAAGAGAAAGTTGATCATTTATCTTTTTATCTTTTATTTATTAGACTTATAGTCGCAAATTAATTAAATATTTTTATTGGCTATTTATATATGCATAATAACAAGAATCACTGAATAAAAATCATTAGAAATTGAAAAATTATTTATCGTTTTAAACTTTAAACAATAAATCGGTTTAAGAGATATATGACGTTAATATACAATACGAAAAAGTTGAGGGCTAGCTGTTTTTAAAAGAGATGAATTCATGTTGATTTTTGAATTAATAGTGCATTGTCCCCACTAGGAAAATTATCATCATTTCTTTACAGGTATATATATATAAACCTGTAACACTTAAATTATGAATTTAGATAGCATTAATATACAAGTTTTTTTTGTTCATAGATGTGTTGTAATCTCATGCTTATGATGTTTTTTTTAAATATAAAAAGAGAATTGATTTTTACTTTTGAGCAAAAACTTTTCATATTTTTTCAATTTAATCTTACAGTTTTGATTTCAACTTTGTTCTCCTATACTTTTCATCTTTCGTGAATACTTGTTTTACGTTTAATTCTAAATTTTGTGAGGTAAACACGGTGCAATGTGCGTGTGTGGTTCAACCTTTTGTTTAATGTTTAAATTTACATTTACTTGTTCCAGCATATATGTGTTGTTTAAAATTTTTAGTCTATTAATTCTGTGTACTTAAGTAAGGCCTCCCATTCCTAGCATGATATATGCTACATCAAAGTTTAGAACAAAAGGGCTACTTCTGCTTAGGTTTACACCGGCTACTATATTATTAAGTTGGTCATGCTTACCAAAGTTTTGATAAGCATCGATCTAGGAAAAGTTTGTCGGGTATTGTTAAGGTTGATGTTTACTAAAATACTGAATGATGTTTGATATTATTAACGGCAGCACCAATGATCTTTAGTAGCAAACACTATCGAGTACTTTAGACATATCAACATTAATAATTCCCAATAATTGATAAAAAGAGTTTAACACAATATGCACACCAATATAAAAATTACTGCATTAGCTTCCACATGTATGATTGGCTAGCTAAGTACGTAATTTTTTTTATTTCACTGATATATTCATTTAAAACAAATTCAAGGGCTTTGATAGTGTACGTGATTTTCTATACAAAATAAGAAAGTATGTTAAGTTATTATGTTATTTAAAAAACCAATAAAATTGTTTTCTAAATTTCTCAATAGAATGATAAAAATATAACGAAATATCAATCTATTAATTTTTATAAAATAAGCTAATGTAACGTATTTCCAATTTCCAAAACCAAATAAACAAAAATGAAAACGATTGATTACATAACTAATTGTTGTTATTCAAAATCATATGTCAACTATAAGTACGGAAACACCAACAACGACCGTACGTCTCCCATGTTATTGTTCATTTTTCTTTTATAATTTTTTTTAGTGGAGCCGGCGTCCAAGTTTGACTAACTAAGCCAAATGAATTATTTAGCATTGTATTAGGTGTGAAAATTTTATGTTAGACTATTGTTTTTAAAAAAAATTATGCACGATTTCACTACGACAGCTTGCGCTAAAAAACCTTTACTTTATATCTCTAATAATAATATCTAAGGTCCTCGGTTTAATTTATAGTATAATACTAGGGCTTTTTTATGTACGTAATTGTTTTATTGCAAAGACAAAGGAAGATGTAAATATACTCAAATATACCTCAAAATACTCAACGTAAACGATTGAAACGTACGACTACTACAACGTAGACTCAATCAAGAACAATATTTTGTAGAAAGTTGCTGCAATTTGAGAGAAAATTATTGGTTAATGAACTATTAGAGTTAGTATTGGTTTAGCATATTTGTTTAGCAAATAACTAATTTAGTATAAATAGATTAGTTAGGCTATGTAGTTATTTGATTATTTTGCTGTGTTCTTCATTAATATATAATAGAGTCATGAGGAGTTCTCACAAAATCTTTGTGTGTTCTGCGTTTATTAATTCAATTGTTTCAACACAGCCTGCATCGCCGGTTGATAATATGTGTGTGGTTGTTGTTACCAGGGCTATGTTTGGGACCAATGTTGTGGTTGATGTGTGTTATGTTACTGTTGAAGGTGATTAGAAGCTAGGAGTGGCTGTCGAAACCATTTGGTGGGGGTTGTTTTGGTATCAATCACAAATGCCATATTGGCTACGAGTTTGGACGTGTTGAGTGAGTTAGACTCTAAGAACAAGATGAAGAAGAGACTAAACATTTGGTGGCAATTGTTAACAAGATAGGAACACCATATAGAAGTAATCGGATTTTTTGTTGGCTGAAATAGCCGATCTATTAAATGAGTCAAGCTAGACACGACGTGTTTAATTAAAAGTTTACTTGAATATTACATGTTTAATAACCATGTTGACTCGTTAACAAGTTAAAGTGTTAATCTATACTACTCCCTCCGTCCCATTAGAAGTGTCCATATTCCCTTTTTTATTTGTCCCATTTCATGTGTCCACTTTCAAAAATTAATAGCCAATTTCCAAATTTACCCTTAAAAACACAACTAAAATAAACAAAGAATATGATGGACCCACTTATGACAAGGGTATTATTGTCATATGGCAAAGAAAAAAGTCAATCATTTAATGTGCCTAAAACTTTGTGTTTTTAAAACTAAGACACTTCTAATGGGACGGAGGGAGTATATTATAAATCATTTTTCAATGACTTCTTAAAATTTAAGAGGTGCAAGTTTAATTGCTTATGATACAACAACAAAATGCATAAAATAACTACTTTTGGGGGGCAAAGTTGTCTTTACAATGCCATATTTAATCAAAAGGAAGTCAAGAGTTAAGAGAGTTTATGAGATAAATTGTATAATTACTTTGAGCTTATTAAATAGAAAAGCTATAAAAAACAATTCATAATGGTATGTTTGTTATAATTTTTTATATAAAATTAGGTAATTTAGAAAGTTAAAGTTTTATAAACTTGATAATACTTAATAGAAATCAAGAAGTCAATAATGAAAGTTGTGTTTTTTAATCATTAGGTAACGGTTTGAGTCATGAAATTATTACGTTATACTCATACACAGAGTCGGTCGTCAGGATTTATGTGTCTTATACGGGTTGAAAAAAAGGTCCCTAGACCATATATAACAAATCAATCCTGCATGTTTTCCATTTAAAGTGTTGTGGTTCCACTAGTATTTATAAAAAGAATTCAAATGTAGATTTTTGAGTGGCTATTTTAAAGTGCTAACATTTAAAGTTTGATACTTCTAGCTTTTATTTTATTTTTTGAACAATCAAACGGAACCATTTTATTCAATCACCAAAAATACATCACAAGACCACCCAAGCCCAATTAGCGAGAGGACTACCCGGGCCGATCGATTCTAACAGGAACATTTACAACAAAAGAAACATACATACTCCACCTATACACCTATTTCCTTAACCGTTATCGAACGCCGAGAACTCCCCCACCACTTTGTCTTTATCAAGATCCGTCATATTTCCCCTTTTAGTCATCCGCCATAATTCTATAAACTACTGATCTGAAAATTTAAGTCAGTTATTTTCTTTGAACATTTGACTTTGAGTATTTTTTATTTTTATTTTTTGTCTGAATGGTTATAAAAACACTAGAAATTACATATATTCGCAAATGAAATGAACATTTAAGGGTTGCCTGTAACATGATACAATTTTAAGTGTTCTCGGTTAGAGTTGATATCATTGGCATGTTGAATATGTGGGTGTTGTGTTTAAGTTTATCGATCTATTCAATTAACTCGTCATCACAAAATCTTTAACACGTCAACTCACCAGCTTGAGACGAATGACGTCCCTAATGTAAACACATGAGCATGATCACGTACACAACTTTTAAGATGCGAAAGTATGAATCACCAACGTAATATTTACACAAGTAAAAGTTATTCCACTACAACAAAAACTAATGTAATCCTTCACTTTATCTAAAAGAATTATATATCGTGCCCATGCTACTAGGAACATATTTGTTACTAGGACCAAGTCAGTTTCACGTTCTTAAATAATTAAATAACTTGCACACTAACATATGTACGATCTTTTTTTTTTCTTTTTTGAACTCAACTAAATAAAGATGTTACGTTATTAGTTAAAGATTACTTAAAAGAAATAAGATCTGGATTAATACAAAGAATGGGCGACAGAAGCAAAACCGGCGACCACCGGTCAGGCAAGGAAGCAGAACAACAACCAATAGAAACGGATCAATCAAGTATTTTCTCACTAATCTACCGGTTGGATGCAGCGGAACAGATCTTGAAAGGCTGATCAAAGATATTTGTGATGTGCAAAAAGTTTATATTGCCAGGAAGCGAGATAAGGCAGGGAGGCGATTTGGATTTATCACGGTGAAAGTTAACAGAAACAAGGATCTATTGGAAGACAGGATGAAGAACTTATGGATCGGATCTTACAAAATACGCTCCAACGTTGCTAGGTTTACAGACGTTTCCGGCGTGACGAAGACTGTGGAGGAAACAAATGTGGAAGTCTTGGATGATAGCCCAAGGGTGATTCCTAACCACCTTTTCCAATCGGGTGGCCAAGGATCATCTTTTAAGGAGATGCTAACGGGGGTTCCGGACGTGAAAAAAGAAGAAAAGGTGGGTCATCATCCGGACAGGGTTAATGAGTTCAGCAACTTGCATGGCAAGGCGTTGTTGGTTAGAACGTTCGATGTTGACAGTTTAAAGAAACTCCCTATTGTTCTAAAGGAGTTAGGGAAGGATCATGTATTCATGCAGTACGTGGGAGGTTTAGTGGTCCTTCTCCGCTGCTCCGATGAAGAGGAGGTGCATGAGTTGAGGGTTCGTTTGTTACTCAAAACGGACTTATTTCAGATGGTTGATATCTGGCAATGTCAATCTCTACCATTTGAACGGGTTGCATGGCTAAAGGTTCAAGGTGTTCCGCTAAATATCTTAAGTAATGACTCTTTGAATTGGATTGGGGCACGATTTGGCAAGGTGATTCACTCGGCGGACGTAAATAAAGAGCACAACGATTTGTCGGTTGAGTATCTAGCAGTCTTGCTTGGTGAAGGGAAGAGGATTTCGGAGGAAGTCACGTTGCAGTGGCGGCGTAGAAGGTTCCGGGTGTGGGTGATGGAGGAAATTGGGGAATGGATACCGGATTTTCTTGTCAATAAGGTGATAAGTCAGCGGCTCCGGCGAATGTTGGCGTTTCCGAGCCGGTGCCGGTGAACAATCAACGAGACGATAATCATGGGCCAGTTTTGGAATCTCCTACTATGGAGGATTCAGTTATGGAAAGTTCGAATAATGAGGCAGAGGATCCGGCACAATTATTGCGCAATGATGTAGGATTAATAATATTCCAATTTCCTTCAAACCTTTGACTGATGAGTTTAGTTTTTTCAAATGATTATCATCCTGACGTGGACCTGGGCCAGGATAACATGAGAAAAAGTTTACCGGGCCATATTAACAAAGATAGTAAAAAGAAGAGCAAAAGTGTTACTAATGATAATGGGCTACCTAAAATGTTATCTATTAATGAAAGGCCCAATCCTCCTAAAAGGGCCAGTTTGGACTTCGACCCAAATGGGTCTGACCCTTTTAGCCTGGATGCTTTATTGGGGTTAAATAATTATGAAGGCAACCGAGTTATTCCAGTTTCAGAGAACAGGGGTGCAGGCGATGAAGTAGGGAACAAGGAAAACCAAATCGATCTTAATTCTCAACCTGTTAATAGTTCTGGATCACAGGCCCCTGTGGACCATTCTACCCCGCCGGCTGACATGGAGGTTCAAAGAGAAGTCGGTGCGACGATTCATCTGGGAGATAGGCTTGGAGTTGATTTGGGTAATTTTGAAGATTTGGTTCGACAGTCAGTGGTGGATGAAGGCATACAAAGAGGTAATCCATGAATTTTATTTCTATTAATGTGAAAGGGTTAGGGCGGATAGTAAGATTGATTGGGTCAAGGGGTTGAAGGACAAAAACAAAGCTTCTTTTTTGGCTATACAAGAGACGCAGCTGATTAATTCCGGATCTGTTAGATTTGAAGGTTTATGGGGTCTAAAGGTTTCGATTTTGATATAGTGGAGGCTAACGGGAGGTCGGGTGGTATTATTAATGTTTGGGATGAAAAAGTTTTTGTGAAAAAGGAAGTGATAGCTGATTGGAATTTTCTTATTACCATGGGTAACCTGGTCTCAGATAACTCTGTTCTTAATATTGCTAATATTTATGGTCCTCAAAAAGTGAATCAAAAAAGGCGTCTTTGGGCTCGGTTAGGGGACATCATGCAGAGACGGGATGGGATGTGGATTTTACTTGGAGACTTTATTGTTGTTCGCTTTCCTGAAGACAGAAAGAACTCTCACTTCAATATTGGTAGTGCTAATGATTTCAATAATTTTGTTGATCTTTTGGGTCTTCAAGAATACAGGATGAGGGGGAATAAATTTACCTATATGGTAGGCTCTAGTAATGGGTATAAGTTTAGTAAAATAGATCGGGTCCTGGTCTGCCAGAGTTTTTGGAATAAATGGCCTCATGCGGTTTTGCGCGCTTTACCCCGGGAGAAATCTGATCATTGCCCCTTATTGCTCTCTTTGGTGGATTTTAATTTTGGGCCGAAGCCATTTCGATGGTATAATTCGTGGTTGGAGAGGCATGATTGTGAGGCGTTAATTGTTGATATTCTGGACAGTGGGTCTTTTGGAGGGACTCCTGAGATGATCATTGCTGGGAAGTTCAAAAGATTAAGGGAGGCTTTGAAAAAGTGGAAAAAGAACAATGATGTGAAAGAAAATAGTGAATACAGCGAGATGGTTGATGAGATCACCCGTCTAGAATCTAGTATGGAGCTCTCTGATCTAGAAGAAACAGATGTACGGGTCTACGAAGAATGTAAGAAAAGGGTGGCTTGGCTCGATCATCTTAACACGCTTGATGCTAAGCAAAAGTCTCGTGTTAGGTGGGCGGCCAACGGGGATGAAAATTCGGCTTACTTTCACTCAGTTATTAATGGCCGGAAAGCCAAAAATAACATTCCAGATCTTATGGTTGACGGGGTGTGGGTTTCTAGACCGACTTTGGTTAAGAAACATGTTTATCAATATTTTCGAAATTTGTTTTCTTCTGATGTGACATGTTGGCCGGTTATGCGTTGTGATGGTATTAAAGTCCTTAGTGAAGAAGATAAAGCCGATTTAATTAAAGAATTCTCTCGAGAAGAAATTAAGGAAGCTGTTTTTGAATGTGGGGGAGACCGTGCTCCGGGCCCCGACGGTTTCAATTTTACTTTTTTGAAGCATTTTTGGGCGTTTTTCGAGGATGATTTTTGTGGCTTAATGAACGCCTTTTTCGACTCAGGGGAGATTAATCACAGTTATAGCGCTTCTTTTATTACTTTAATCCCGAAGATCAAAAACCCGACAGGTTTAAAGGAGTACAGGCCGATTACACTGATTGGTATTATCTCTAAAGTTATTTCAAAGATTTTGGCTATTAGAATTAAAAGGGTGATGAAGACCATTATTTCGGAGACGCAAAGTGGCTTCTTATCGGATCGGTTTATTCTCGATGGGCCTTTAATTATTAATGAGATGATTGCTTGGTTGAAAAAAAGAGGGCAAAAAGCGTTTATGTTCAAGATTGATTTTCAAAAAGCCTACGACAATGTTGATTGGTGCTTTTTGATTTCTATTATGAAGCAAATGGGTTTTCCGGAGAGGTGGTGTATGTGGGTAGATGGATTTTACGATCGGCCAGGTCCTCGGTTTTGGTTAATGGGTCCCCTACTTTTACCTTTTAATGTGAGAAAGGTTTGAGGCAAGGTGACCCGTTATCCCCTTTCTTATTTCTTATAGTTATGGAAGCTTTTACTTGGATGATAAATAAAGCGTCGGCTAATGGGGATTTCAATGGGTTATCTGTGGGTAATAATGGGCCTTCTATTACTCACCTTCTTTATGCGGACGATGCTCTCCTAGTCGGGAAGTGGTCTGTGGATAACTTCCAATTCATGCTTCGTCTTCTTCGGATTTTTAAGATGTGTTCCGGCCTTAATATTAATCTTCAAAAGTCCAATTTTTTTGCTATTAATAGCACTGACGAGGAAGCAAAAGCTATGGCTGAATTATCCGGGTGTCGGCTCGGGTCTATTCCGTTCGACTATCTCGGAATCAAAGTTGGGGCTAATATGAACCGCATTTGTAATTGGGACGCGGTAGTGGGCAAATGTAAAAGTAGATTGAAGGCTTGGAAAGCTCGAACCTTGTCTATTGGGGGTCGGCTTGTCCTCATCAAATCCGTGTTATCCAGTTTACCAATTTATTTTTTGTCTCTATATAAAGCCCCGGTGAAAATCATTGGAGATCTGGAAGGTTTAATGAAGCGCTTTTTGTGGGGTGGGGACGAGATGGTTCGGAAAATTCACTGGGTAGCGTGGGATGTGGTTGCCAGCCCTATAAAGGCTGGGGGTTTGGGGTGGCTAGGCTTGCGGATGTTAATCTAGCTCTCCTCTCGAAATGGGTTTGGAGATTTAAAGTCGAAGATTACAGCTTATGGAAAAAAGTGATTGCCGCTTGTCACGGTAGTTCAAAAAACTGGGGTTTGATCCCGTGTAATAAGAATGTTTCGGGAGGCTGGAAATCTTTGGTCACCCACCTTGATAATTTCGATCGGTCCTCGGGTTGGGTCTCTTCGATGTTCCGTTGTTCGGTTATGGAAGGAAAAATGTTAGATTTTGGTTTGATTTGTGGAGCGGGTCTCAACATCTAAAAAACTGTTTTCCGGGGCTGTTTTCTTTCGCTGCTGATAAGCAGTCTTCGGTTGCTCAGGTTGTTGAATATTATCACTCTGATCGAGCTGTTCTATGGAAAAGATCGCAGTTTTTGGCTGGCGAAGAAGAGGAGTTACAGAGGCTGTATAATCAGATTGATGGGTTGGTCTTGCAAGCTGCCAAAGATGTTTGGAGGTGGGAAGGGAACAGTGAAGGTGTCTATGCAGTGGCTGACTTCAGAAAGAAGATAGTTGACAGCGTTGTTCCGACCAGAAGCAGGTTATTCGCTGGGTCAATTGGGTTCCTTTAAAGGTTAAGATCTTCGTTTGGCGGCTTGCTTTGGGTCGTTTTCCAACGAAGGATGAGCTCATAAAAAGGAACGTCTTGCTGCCAAATAATCTTTGCGTTCTATGCGACTTCGGGATTGAATCTGCCCAGCATTTGTTCACCGGGTGCAGTGTTGCCTTCGGTGTTTGGGCGGCGATCGCGTCTTGGTGCAAAACTGATCCGCTGTTCCCTTTTGATGTGGGAGACTTAATTCTTTTCAACCAAAGGGGTCAATCTAAAGCTGCTGCGAAGATTACTCAAGGGATTATTATGGTCGCGTTGTGGGCTCTTTGGAATGCGAGAAATGGTAAGGTGTTCAATGGGAAGAAAGTCCAGGTCGCTGATATAGTGGCTAAGGTTAAAGTGATGTCTTTTCTTTGGATTAGAGTGAGGTCTAAGTTTAAGGATGTAACTTGGAAGGATTGGTCTATGTTCCCGATGTATATGTTGTAGTTTGGCTTCGGCCCTCGCTTTGAGGTCCGTTTGCGTTTTTTTAATGAAGTTCACCTTTAAAAAAAAAATACAAAAATAACCTGTATAAATTAATATATAAGTCATCAAGTGGCCATTAATGCGGAAAACAACTTGCAGGAGCAGCTAAAGAAATTAAAGCCGCTTGACCTTAATCAACGCAGACTTTAACAAAACCTTTTTTTTAAGGAATAATTTCTCCACCCTTTAAATGCATTTAATTTTGCGTCTTATAAAAAGCTTGAACTCCCAACCTCTACTTTGAAATGCCAACACCTTTATCACCACACCACAAGGGGTGGGACTAGATGTTAACAGAACTTGATTCGAACTAATATACTTGAAATATGATCTAAAATATATGCTATTCTTGAGAGATAAACAAAGAATTGTGAATTGAATTCATCAACTATCAAAAATAACATGGAATTATATTCTCTATATATATGTTGAAAATTTTCATTGCTAGACAAGTCAATTGTGGTGTTGGCTGGATTGGCAAATTTATGTGTTTAATTAAGTCCTTGAGAGGACCAATGTTTTTACAATCTCTGCATTGATGGAGGACAACAATAGATATTGGCGTTTACGGGTGCTTTAAAATCGTGAAACCTCCCAAAACCGATTATCTATTTGGTTTGCGGTTTGTTTTCTTTTCTTTTCTGACTTTCGATCGGTCGGCTGGTTCCATAAATTTTAAACGGTAGCGAACTATTTGGTTAGCACTTTTCACCGAGAGACCGCACATAAAACCGTATCTAACAAGAAGAATAATTATTAATCTACTTTCTTATGTGATTAAACATAACAGGTATAATTTACTAGTATTGGATCAAGTTTTAAAACTACTGGATTGGGCTAATATATCACATGGGCTATAAGTCTCAACACCTAACTCATAAAAAGCCACCTCATTTGTCTTAGCAGATGGTTGTTTTTTGTTTTCTTACTTTCTTAATTTTTGTACTAGTATGAATGCCCGCGCGTTGCTGCGGGTACGTATGTTTTATTGCCGCAGGTTACATGATAGGTTTCACGTAATTTATTTTTAAAACCTAGGGAACCCTTCTGTTGCGTCCGAGTCGAAAATACGCGATGAGCACATATCATTAAGCAATCAGGTGGTTAATGAAGTGCCATGGATTTAGAGAACAGCATCTACTAAAGCTTGTGAATTCAGTAAAAGAAAATAAAAAAATATACCAAATAAAAATCAAGTCTTTTAAATTTCATGTGGCATCTCAACTACCCATATTATGGAAAGCAACAACTTTTTTCAGTATAGAAATGGATAGCTGTCTTTTTTTTTTTGAACGACAATACCGTAATTCCACGTTTACCTTGCACTTGCATGGATTTAAACCCACAACCTCACATTTATAAGGGGATACTTGTCTTTCTTAACCGTGAAAACAAATAAAGACATCTTTAGTTCTAGTTCATACCGGTAGAAATGTGACCAAAAACTCATATTTAAAATCTTTACCAGAAGTTTATAGGGTAGAAAAAAGTTTGTGAATTTAGGAGTGTAAACTTATACATATAAGTGTACTTGAAGCTCAATGAATTAATCAACTTAATACGTGAATTGTGAAGCTAAAACATTTAAGCTCGATTCAATTTAAGATTTTAGCTCGCTAATTAAGTGGCTCATTTGTTGGCTAGACTTCTTGTAACAACCATTACTTCTTCACGTTCTTATCTTTTACGTGGTCCACTGTGTACTATGAAAGGTTATGACCCACAGGTCCACCAATGCCACCAGCAAAAGCCATTCCAAAAAGCTTAGCACTGCCTACTATGTTACACGCTAAAAACCAGAAGTAAAACCATAGAATGATTGTGTAATGATTATTGTATTACAATTAACTACCATCTATATTATGTTAATTACAATGTGGTCTAATAATGCTGGAAACCTATATATTTATATATGAAGGCTCAAAACTCTTCAAGAATGTGCCTTTATAAACCTATTGCTTTTGGAAACTACACAGAAACTCGGTTCAACTGAAGGTAGCAGGTCATAATGATTCGGGTCAAAACAGGTTGGGATTTCTACTGTCGAGAAGTTTCTCATCGCTTCCACTCGTGCATCAAAAAGATAAAAGAGACTTGAGATCGAAACAAATATTGCACTGTCAACTTTTAGAAACTTATATCATAATAAGATAGTAAATTTTTATATACATGGTGTCTAGCCAGGTAGCTCCATTATGGGGTATATACGTTCGTTTTCAGTAGAAAGGACTTATTTCTTAGCAGGGGATTAGTTTTGATGGCTTCTTTGAAAACATTGTTGATGACTGCAGTTGTTGGGTTGTCGTTTTGGTACTTTGATGGTGTTTTCCGAAGATTCTTAGGATCCTCCTTTGTACAATTCTGATCCGACTGTGCATTCATGATCCTTATAACCTTATCCGGGTTCAATGCCACCCGCCACCATTAAAGGTTAGACCAACTAAAGCTATATGGTCAACGGCAAAATTTTAAGACTTGGCTAAAAGGAAAACTATGTCAAATACGGCGACATGTCAAATGGATCGGAAGCCAGTGCAAATGTTTTTAACACTTCCTAGTCTCCTACATTAATTAGTACATATTATAAAGTTACGATTTAATAATCTTACTAAATTACATAAGATACCTGGGATCTGGTAACAAACTAACCTGAATATATAGTAGGTCTAACGGTTGAACAACAAGACATCGCTGTGAGTCTTCAGCAAGTGGTGGCACGACCTCCATTCTAATGCATCAAACAAAAGTTTTATTAAACAAAATTAAGATCAAATTAATGCATCAAACAAAACTTTTATATAAAAATAAACAGAAAGAATAATTAGAAACAAACGGGTCAAATCGGTCGAACGGGTGGAAAGTCGTCCAAAGTGCATTTCTACCTGTTTTGACAAAAACCGATTTGAATTTTGAGTGACGTGTTACACAACACAATCGGCCCACCCTTTTAGCCACCTCTAGATTACATTGTAATAAAATATCACATACTCGTTTAAGATGGAAGTTATATTGTTCTTCATCTGGCTAAAGAGGTCAACATTGTCCTGCAGCTGTTGATTGATGTTTTAAAGCATTAGCTAATGACTACTCAATACAAAATATCAAAACTCATTACATACGACACATATCATCTAGCCGTTGCAATAGCCACGCTCAAGAATCGGTGGAACAATTTACTTACCCTTAGTTCTCAAATATTAGTTGAGATCTGACCAAGAGCTTGGCTGTTCTGTTCCAACAGATTTCTTATCGACCATTGCAATGTTGTTTCAACGAATACAATATATAATCGTTGTGTCAATAAAGCCATCAAGAACTTCAACGAGTTTCCTAATTTCCTTTATTATCAATGATGGGAATAAACACTGACCTTCAACATGAGTACCATCACACCGGGCTCGATGATTCATTGAAAGCGAAAATGGAGCCACGTTAATTGTTGAATATGACTGTACACTTGGCTTTAAGGATGATTCCATCAGTTTATCCTGAATAAACATGAAGTGTTGAATGATGAGTGTGATTACAGGTCAAAGTATAAAAAAAAACCTGATGGTTTCCGATCTATACAAACACGCGGCAGAACTCTGAATCCTCCATCGTCAGACCTTGAACGCTCATCGTAATCAGCTGGTGGTTCGTATTCCACCGGCGGACGGCGGTTGAGTCAAACTCCACCCTAGCCTTCGTTATTTCTGTTGGCAAGCATCACCACCATTATCGTTGGAGAGATGGCTCGCTAACGTTTCGCATGAGGCCATAACCCCATCTCTCAGAGTATAAATGAGTATTCATAAGGACCTTCAATTTCAATGTACATTCAATGTCAATTGAGAGAACCATAATCAAATAATCATAACTCATAAGCAGACCAACAACCAAATCGATGGTGTGCATTTTTTAAACTTTTTAACATTTTAACAACACCACAACATAGAATTTATATTTATACATCAACGTTATAATCAAGACCTTGTAAAACACCCTAACATATAGCATATAATCAACGTCCAAAATATATCCAGGCCTATTAAAATTCACAAACATCATTACACAACAAACAAAATGAAAATCAAATTAGAGGGAGGAAGAAGGGCACTTGGTATGCATACCGATTTGTGCTTGCACGGATCTTAAAGGTATGGGTTCAAAAGGCGAAGTAGGAAATGGCTTTAAATATACTTCGATTCAAACGTCAGACGAATTGTATTAATATGGTTACCGCTCCATAGAAATCGCTTCCAACTTTCTCATATATTGTTACAATCGATCCCATTTAATCACATTTAATTCCAATCTGCCATTGAATTGGACGGTTTCACAAGGTAAGTGAAGGTTGTGGGGAATAGACTTTTCATCTTCAGACTTCAATGGCATTAATTCAGTCGCTAGGTTGAGCATTGAATCGGGTGTTGAAAGCCAAAGTCTCTCTCTCTTGAGTCAAGAAGAACCATCAGACCTATTGATAATTTGTAATGAATGATTTGGTATAAATGCTGGAATAGTTTCAAAAGAATGATTTGGAATGAAAGCATCTTAATGCATTGACAAGGCATGGTGCATTGACAAGGCATGGTACAAGCATCTTAATGCATTGATAAGTACAAGCATCTTAATGCATTGACAAGGGTAATTTAGGGAAGATTTATATGACATTTGATGGTTAAAGCATATGGCTTTTCAAATGCCATCTTAAGTTTACCAACTTGGACATGTTTGCTCATTGCTCACTCTTTATAATGTAGTAGAGATAATTACTAGTGGGAATGTCCGCGCGTTGCCGCGGATACTTATGTGTTTTTGGGGAATGTTGCTTAACGTGTTTCAAATAATTTATTTTTAATACCAATATGTTAAGAATAACCAATATATCAACTCACCAAGAGCAATTGGTTATGCAGTAAACGAGTTTGTACTATATAATGGTCACAACTCAATGAACCATGATTTTAGTGGTGGTATTTTATCAGCCTTAATTATATTTATATTTAGAAAAATAACTAAAACAAAAAAAAAAGTCCATAAAATGTATCATTCACATAACACTCATATTATAAGAAAAAAATGGTGAACATATTTTAAGTTAACCTTTATCGTTGCTTGCATCTATCTACACATGAATGTATTGCACCACTTTCTGAACAAACTTGAGGCAGTTCGAGCATGCCCAATGACATTCTATAGACAAAATATTTTAGTGCCATAATTACCAAGGATTCGTAGTTTGTATGTAGGTGTGGTGTCACCACGGTGGTGGTGCTTGGTTACAAAAGTATAACATTTCTACATTTGCTTATTGTTTACCATGGGCTTGACAATAGTTATTAGTTACACAAAAGAGGTTTGTTAGCCCAAGTCTAAGCTGTCTTTTCATTTGGGTTCTTGTTGCTAGTTTCCATTCCTGTAAATGTAAATAGTGGTTGGTGAGTATATACTTATTTTAACACCTTTACAGTTTCCAGCAAGCACAATCGTTAACATTTTTTTCAAACCTAACTGTGAAAGATGGAAACCAATTGGCCATTCAAGAAGCACAGTTAAATTCCTGCTGTAATTTTTTTTTAAAAAATTCGATCACCGTATCACTGGCATAAAAAACCTACAATTTATGCAGAACAAAGTACGATAGACAAACCTCAAAATCATTCTCCAACGTCTCAAATTATATCAAATTGTCAATGCATTCCAATCATTCTTGCAAGCAAAATCACAAGTTCATCGACAATGGACTAAAGCTAACCTGAAGATGCCGCGTACGCAAACAACGATGGAACCATGATGAAACCGGTCATAGATGGGATACACCTTTCTACAACGCAATTGACCCTTTGGTTAAAACCAAAATTTCTCCAACAGCGAAACAAATTTTTCAAAAATATCTTTATATATAAAATATATAAATACCAGTGACGCATAAACATCGTGCTTCGTTCTAACAATATCTTTATATCAATACACTAATTGCCAGCAAGTTCTTACAATTATCCCCACTCACTAATCGCCAGCAAGTTCTAACAATTATCCCTACTCATTCTCACAATACATTCCATATAGTTATTTTCTTATGCCAAATAAGCCAACCATTCTCACAATACACATTCCTATTAAAACTATATAAATACATGAGAATTACCTACCGTTAGGACTTATGTATTTTACTTGCTGATAACTTGGGGCGACACGTTTTTCAAAAACTACATACAAAATGTTAAAGAAACATTGATCAATATAAATGGACTATGGGTTGTGATATATCAAGGGCAAGAGTCCCTCAACTAAACATCAATCAATATACATGGACTAAAAGTTATTATATATCATGGGCAGCTACCTCTCAAGCTAAACATATATATTCTTAAAGCAGGTTACATAAACTAACAACTGATATAATATATTTATATGTAAATCATATATAAGTTTATGTATAGATAATGTTAATTAGTATATAAATCAACTATATCATCTATTAAATCACTTATATCATCGAAGGCTCTCTAGTTACGTCTTCTCTGCAAAAATAGCCGAATCTGGAAAGAAATGCTCACCAACTTGGTGGATTTTATGGCAATCCAGGATACCATTCCTGTTGCAGCAGAAATGGAGTCTGCAATAGTCATCTTTTTTTTGCCTATTGTAGAGTCTAGACTACTCATCCTATAGCAAAGAAAAATAACACAAGTGTCTAAGATAATATTTAGCCTCCTGTTTCACAAGGGGAATGGTTTACTGGATAAGTTATTTTATATGTTCTCTGAATGATACTATGACAAAATCAACCTCCACAGATCCTTGAAACATTCCATGAAACGCTTTTCATCTAATTGTAAAAAATGATAAGATTACCTTTCTTCTCTGATCATACTACAACACACCTTGTAGGCAACTAAACAACACCCAAAACACGTCCCTGACCAAGTAAAAAGTGGACACAATTAGAAGAGAAAAAGGCTACAGACGAATTGCTAAAAACCTTGACATTACCAACGATGGACTGGGCATCAACAACTGGTGGCTAAAGAGAATATTCAGCAAGAAGAGGTATTAAAGGTTGTATATATGTTGATCTTTCTTCTCATGCATCCTGAAAACACCATAATCAAATCTTCATATGAATTCTGTGTATATGTTCAGAAATTCAACAAGTACCTCTTAACAACATCCATAACCGACCCAAAATCTGCCTTCACATTCACTGGCGGATTGGCTAACCTGCAAGCCATTTCCGGGATTGGTTTAGAATGATAATAACCTAATCCGGCACCTCCCAATCAAACTACTGCAAGATCTCAATGGCCGCAGTCTTCTACCCTTCTAACCTCAAACTATTCAACGAATTCGCCAAATAAATCGACAACTCGCCCGTCACTTCCGTAACCAACTGCATACACCCATCAAAACCCGTATCCAAACTCAACACAAACGCCCCATTCGCAATCGGCTGCCCCAACTGCGCCATCGAAATCTTATTTGCCGGCAAGAAAACAATACTCGGAATCCCCGCAGACGCGTAGTAAGCCGACAACGCAGCTGGCGTATCCCTAGTCAACGCACACCCCACCCCGACAACCGGGCGGGCCATTTCCTCAACCTATTAACCTGATTAACCAAAACAGTCATACCTAGATCCTTAAAGCTACCCGTATGACTAATCCAACAATGTTTAACCCACAAATCATTCATACCCACCAACTGTTTACCAAAACTCTCAGCCCAACACATATTAGAATTACGTTCAAAGGCGCTAACAACATCATTAGAATCAATCTCCGGCAACACCCATTGATTCTTATACCAAACATCCGACCCATAAGGCCAAGTAGTCTTCCCGATTCTCGAATCGAAAAGGGTCTTCGAGTAGTTACCATCAAAGGCTTTTAAAGCTTCCATATCATGCTGCACATCTAATAAACCACCTGAACGGGATCGGTAAACGTTCTTGTCTAAAGAATAGGACTCGGTGAAAGATGGGTTGGCGTTAAAAAGGACGAATTTGGCGGAGAAGGTGGTGGGGTTGGTGGGGTTACGGTAATTATGTTTTCTCCACAATATTGTTTCGAACAATAATACAAAAGAATTCAAATTAAATAGAGAAAAAAATAAATTCAACAACATGCATATTCATATGGTATATAGATATGAAATAAACATAAATTAAGCACTCGTAAAGGTCAATTCGGCAAAAACATGGTAAGCTACTTAATACCCAAACAAAAACATATTAAAGTAAAAGAAATATTCACATAATAGGATTGGATTAATTTGTTCTTCGACATGAACACGGAATCCGTGTCAAGACACCGGTGCTTGAACACTACACGAATGTTGAACAAACCAGATCCTTTGAAAGACTAATCAAATATCACCAACACCACCATAACAATGGAAGCAACATTGCCTGAAGAAGGTGTTTCTAGATCCCTATTGAGTTGAATAATTTAAAACAGTTAAAATTCTTATTGAAGTCTGTAGCTCCTGTTTCCATTAATCAAGTCATTTTTACATCAAATATGTGAAAATCAAAACATTTAAATGCAATGTTGTAAAAAAAATCATCATGTATTCTTGTGTTCAATAAGCTCACCTCCAACCATAGCTAGGGCTCCAGCGGTACCTGGCAGCAGGGCTGTGGCTAGGACGTCAACTGCCACCACTTCCACGGCACTCACGAGCAAAATAACCTGGCTCACCACACTCGTAACACTTGAGATCAGAACCACCATAACGACCATGACCTCCGCCTCAACCTCCACCGCCTCCTCCGGAACCTCTAGAGTTGTGAGACATTTCTACTCTCCAACCAACTTTACCTGGTTAAGATATGAGTAAACAATAGCGCAAATGAGTAAACATAACATCAAGTAAATGGATGGCAGTAAGACAAATGAGAGCCAAAAATAAACAAATAAAGTATGGATGTACCATCAAGCTCACGGATGGCATCCTGAGCATCATTACTGTCATCAAAATCAACAAAAGCGTAGCCAGGAGGTCGTCTTGCAACCCACACACTGCACGAAGTAATCAAATTTACCCAATCCATTATAAGAACACTAATATCCACACTAATTAACAACGACAATTTACATTAAATAGAACCTCATCCGCTAATCATAACAACAATCCGTAATTACATTCTAATAACACCAAAGGTGCCGAATTCATCATCTATATCCCGTTCATTAACCTTTGGATCCAGATTACCAACATACACACGAGCTATCTTCAATAATTACCTGTCAAGAACATCAAAGATTATTTATGACACTTTGAACTCTTTTGACCTAAAAAAGGGTAAAACTCTACAAACTGAATTGTGTTGTTATTATGCCCAACCCAACGTCAAACTCCTGAGATTACAGTCACGAGGCTGAAACAAAAAATACTTAAACTGTAGTTACCACCTGCAACTGGACAAAACCCTAAAATCGTTGTTGTTTTAAGGACCAATCAGTTTTCCGGGATTATAGACAGACCAACTCATAATCATCTCTAATCGACATTAGGGACTGATAAAAAAGAAGGGAAAACGTACCTTGTTTGCTTTCATCTCCTATCGAATCATGGAACCTCTTTCATCTGCTTCAATTTATGATGAAGGAAATTTGGGTTAAATTATATGGAAACGGACAGGGCCATTTAAGAAGGGACGATTGAGTACATAGACTGGTAATAATAAAATTGAAGGCTACTCAATCTGGTAATTAATTAATGGAGTAAACATAAAAGAATACCTAAGAATTTCAGGTCGATTCAATGATCACAAGGGCAGTTGTGGAACACTTGTTTTATATTGCGAAGACGAGGGTAGGTGAAATGTCTACGATACCCTCCGAAGTGTCTTAATTGCCACATTTATACCTGTTATACCCTTATAAAGTAAGCTTAAATATGTTGTACATGTTGCTTGTTAAGTAGGACGGCTATGAAAATTACTAAAGGGTACATCACTCTTCTTTAATAAGATATAATATAGAAATATAGATATATATTTTTTTAGTCACTTCATACGCACAAAACTTTGTATGTGTCATCCTACTTGTTTTATTAAATGATGATTTGTTTATATTTATCATATAACTAGATAATTGCCGTAAGCGAGCGTTGGCGACGCTTTAGTCGTCTATAGGTGGCGGCACGTCATGTGATTCTTTAACCATATGAAATGTACAGGAACTCGATTTTATATCGAATGAAAACATTTTTTATTTGAGTTGATTTGTTTCCGAACATAGTTTAAGCCAAAGACGTAGGTAACTCGAATTTATACCGTCAAATAAAAATATTTTATATTTGAGCCGACCCGTTTCCGAGCATAGTTTATGTCAGAAACGTAGGTAACACGAATTTATACCGTCTAGTGAAACATTTTATATTTGAGATGACTCGTATCCGAACCCAACTTATGTCAGAAACGTAGACCAACCGAAATGGCACGTAAAAATAAGCATGAAAATGTACTATATTAGACAAGAGTGAAACCTTAGAAAACCAATGGGGTCAAAGTGACATTTACAAAGTTAGATGACTACCTTTGACGTTACAACCAAGTTTGGTGTATAATGTGTTACATGCCAAAAATTTTAGGCCGAAAGAGAAGTTATAAAGTATATTGGTTTTTTGTCCATGTTAAAAAATAGGAGTGTCATTTTTGTGAAGTTAGAAACTTAGTTTTTATTAATTTAGAAATTTGGGTGAAGTTTGTCAATTTATAAAAGTTAGGGGGTCTATATTAAATTATAATACTTATGCCAGCCTGAACTTTTTTTTTTATCAACAACCGTCAAATTTCATTCCACCCGTAATATTTACAAAGTTGCGACTAGTGAGACACTAGTGCCAACAAATATACATCACCAAATACACACCCGAGCCTGATTTTTTTACCCCTTATATTTTTTTTACCCCCTTATATGTTACTAATTAAGTTTTGAAACATCATATTATAATCATTTCTTCGGTAATTCTTACAAAAGTAAAAAATCAAAACTTAATTAAGCAATGAGAAGTTTTGATAGATTACATTGATGAATAAATATACATTTATATAATTATTTGTAACTACTATATTTTGAAATCTTATACACAGGATCATCGAATGCATCTCATCCAGGCATTGGTTAAAATTATATTTTTAAAGATCAGTTTACAAACCAATATATGTTTCTGCATGCTATTTAACAATATTCCAACTTGTATAAATGATGAAAAAACACTGCTTTTGAAGATTTAAAAATGTTTCCACAGCAAATGTTGGGATGAAAACTTCATCTACAAATAATTATACACACCCATATGTTACTGAATAAGAATCACACAAACGGAAATAACTGTACAAGCAAATTCAACAATTACACATTTACATAGCCATATTATTACTATTTGAATAAAGTATTAGAATACAAACATACAATAACAAATGTGTCATGCACGCACCCACGCACGCCAAGCAATAATAATCAAGAATTATCGCCTTCTGGTGGGGGTGAATGGTTAAGATCAGGGAGTTTAGCGCGTTTCGACGAAGATCCTTCAGTTTTCGCATCATCATCACGAACAACAACGCTAGAAGCAAGTGCCCTAGCGATGCCTATACCCGCGGCCTCGCGCTCTTCAAGGGAATGCCATCTTATGTGACCATTTAACGCCTTCTCGTGGCATAAATCCTTTTTGCAAACGGGGCATATACTCGATTTTGCAGTGTCCTTTCGTGGAGTGTCCTTTCGTGGTGTCATTGGACGTTTTGTGCCCGAACCGCTAGCGGTGTTTGCGGTGCGCTTAGATGGAGGCCGTGGTGGTGTGGTGGAAGATGATGATGGTGGTGGAGGGGTGACTTTATTTTTATTGTTTGAACCGGGGTTACCACTTGTGCCATCGTCATCCATTGTTGTGTGTGTGCTTGAGAATAGAATGTTGGAGAAAAAAGGCTTATGGGTGTGAAAGATGTGTATTTATATGTTTGATGGTTGACGGTTATTGGTGGTTATGACTTATGAGAGAAAAGATGCGACCATTAAATCATTGGTTTTTTGTAAGTTATAAATGGTGCCATTTAAAGGCGACAAAAGAAATATAAGAGAAAACCGTTTTGAGGAATATTATTGTTTTTTTTTCTTTTTTCAAATAAACTAGGTTTTTTCCAGCCGCGCGTTGCGGCGGCGTCAATCTGATTTATAAAATAATAAGCTAATGACATAGCGTTGCGACATTTCAAATTACAAATCAATCGTAAATCAATTTTCATACAAAGGTCACATATAAATAATGAAATGAATGCTAAATAAGTCATACTTATATAATGAGTGTTTCTTTTGGTTTAAGAATAGGTCCAATAAGGATTTGTCTGCCTGTCGTTACAAACTCTAGTATACAACTATTGTCCCAAATATTGTCGTGGCCAGTTTGCTGATCTCAAATTCCACATACTGTTGTTGTCCATTGACACCAATATTGAGCTCCAGGATTTCGGCTAAACCTACAAATGATCAAACAACAAAGTGAACGGAAGATTCACAGGTAATCATTGTTCTAACAGAAGTGAACATATAAAAACCTACACCTATTGAACAACTAATGTAAACACGCACACAAAAATACATGCCAAAAAATAAGAAATACAAACAGCCAAATATTACATGCATCCGGCAACAAAACAACAATGACGCCGTACGCCAACAAAAGTGGAAATCCAACCTGATTAAATAAAAACAACTTGTAAATTGCTCGAAACATGTAGCCGCAAGTCCCCCACCCAAAAACTAACAACTAAAATATTCAACAAACAACAATAGATACACATTTTGTCTACCAACCAACAGGTAAAAAAAATTAAAAACTTTCATTTAGGTATTTTGGATGTATGTTTGACTTTAAAAGGTCAAACTGGTTGGGATGGGTCAAATAGATGTTCTTGGGATATATGTTCTCTGGCCTCACATGATGGCTTATCACAAACCACCTGACCTTGTTTTCTTTTAGTGGTAAGTTGTGTCAAATAAATATATCTTTGTAACGGGTCAACACATGTTCTTTCTTTTGCAGCCATGATGTGCAGGTTCATTGTAATGAGTCAATAAATGTTATAATGTTCAACGAAGTTCATAGACTAAAAGTTACAGCCATGTGCAATCAATTCCCACATCAACATGCTACACTTTGTTTGATGTGTAGGTTCCCACATTAATATAAAAAATATCCAATATCATGAGTTTTTTTTTTTTTTTTTGTGGAGCCATATGCAGGTTCCTAATTCGTTTGTCAAACTATTAGCAGCCCTGTTCCAACCAAACTACTAAACTACAACAGTTCCATCTCCAAAAAGGGCCACCAACCCAACCTAAACACCATGCTTGCTATTAGCAGCCTTGTTCAAAATTTTAGACCCATATTTAATGCAGTCACAAACATAGTGTGCGCTTTTTACTAAATGCCTAAACAATAAATCATCTAAACAATAAATCGGCTAAACAATAAAACGCCTAAACAATAAAATGCCCAAACTATGAATCGCCTAAACAATAAAACGCCCAAACTATGAATTGCGGCAATCGCCTAAACAATAAAACGCCTAAGCAATAAATCACCTAAACAGTAAAACGGCTAAACAATAAAACGCCTAAACTATGAATCGGCTAAACAATAAATCGCCGTTAAAACGCCTAAACAATAAAACGCCTAAACAACAAAACAATAAATGGGAAATACCCAAAACGTCCTCAAATCGTTGTTCCAGTTGCACGAAATGACCAAAACACAGCAACCTGATGGTATAACTCAAATCTCTAGTAAAATAACTGAACCAAGTATGATTTTCATGTTTGTGGGCATAGACGTATAATTTGCATATTTAAGCATACACCTATAAGATACCTTACGACACCATATAATAAGTTGCCTAAAGTATGAAGCACCTAATGGCAAAACGGCTAAACAAATTCCTGATAATTGTTCATGTACAGGGTAGATAACCCATAGGGGTAGAATCGTCATTCGGCATTTGTTTTTTCAATCAGTTAGCAAGATCAAATCGTTCATGCTATGAATGATGTCAAAACCAACATTAGATTATGCACACAATAAATTGTTCATATAATAAGTTGGCAAAAGTATGAAACACCTAAACAATAAAACGGCTAAACAAAGTGTTATGATCAAATGAGCGGGAAAACATGATGAGAAGCCCTCATATTGTGCCATGTGTCCCATAATTACTTTTATCTATACTTACTACCCGCGACGAAGAACCAACCTCAAATGAGGAAGGTAGTACACAACGCCTTTTAGGAGGCTACATAACATTAAAACTAAAAAACGCGTAAACAAACCCTACTGCAGACACATGACTAATCCTAAAGTAACAAATCCTTAATAAGTTTCTGAAATAAACTAAAGAACAAAAAACAATCAATCTTCATGAATCATCTAAAACGACAGAAAACTAACCTGCATCCAGCAAAGATGAACACTCTGAGTAGCCTGCAGTTTATGGGACAAAAACATAAACACAAATCAGAAACTGGGACAACCACCAATCTTTTCCTAAAAACTAATAATAACAAAGACAAAAGTTTAGTAACGGACTAAAAAAGTTTCTTCATTAAGTCACAGAAACAGCCTGCTTTAATATACCAACAACAGAGTAACCCAAGTTCCATCATAAATCTTTAAATCTAAACAGAAACATTTGGTACAAAAACTGGCATAACAGGACTGTTGAAAATTTGAATAACATTGTTGTAAGCATTTAGCCTTTACAACAAACATGCTTAGGAAGACAATGTGTTCAATTAACTTACAATAACAAAACATACAAACATTACTTTATAATTCACTTTCTTATAAACAAAAAGCTAACACATTTTAAACAACCAGAAGCAACAACAAAACATATAAACATTAAAAGCTAGCACATTTTAAACAACCAGAAGCTGAATTAAAACAATTTACAACAACAAAACATGAAAACATTACTTTGAAATTTAGTTTCTTATAAACACAAACGTAACACATTGTTGTAACCATTTCACATTTTAAACAACCATAAGCTTGATTTATTAAAATTTCATCCAACACTTGTACATTTACAACAAACATCATGAAATCATCAGCAGCGCATGCCTAAAATTTTATATACCCTGCCACCAAAAACACAGTCCAACATACTTCACAAAATTCTTTGACTTTGTTAAAAACACAAATCGAAGACTTTCTCAGAAGCATTCCACACTATAAACAACCATAAACTGATTTTATTAAAACAAAAAAAAAACCGAAACCTTCATATAACAGTTATAAAACATACTTTAAAATTTTAATTGAAACATGATTTAAAGAAACACCATTTGCAAAATAAATAACAAAATTAAAGCATTCTTAGGCTTCCACATTTCACAAACAAACATACAGCAAAAAATCGATGAACATTTCACATCTGAAAATCTCCTGCCAGAAAGCTTTGCTGAGAGAAAGACGAACGAAGACGAAAGGTTTAATTGTTTGAGAAAAAAGGTTTATAACAAAATGTGTGGGTGACTCACCAGAACTAAAACGTGGAAATGGGTAAACCTGACAACTGGAAAGCACTAACAATCGTTTATTAAAAAAAACAAAATAAAAAAAACCCGTCTAACATAGAGATAGAATCGAACCGGCGACCTACACACAACAAACTTTCACCCAAACCACCACACCATGAGGACAATATCTGAAATCAATTCAGAAATAATTATACTTATTCGGTTCCAAAAAACACAAAGCTTACATTTACTGTTCAAACCCGAAGGGTTATTATTATAGTTTAATTAAGTTAATTTGTTTTTGGTACTTTTTAGACTTTATTTTTAATGTGAGTTAATTAGGACTTCTAATATAAATGAATTCTATAGTTCTATTCTTTGTCTTTAATATTAAACATGTATTTTTTTTATTTGTTACTTGAAATAAGGTTAACCAATAAGTTTCATTCATTCAAACCAAACTCAAATAACGAAGTAAGAAAAGTAGGAATGCTAAACTTTTTTTTTAAAGACTAATTTTTTACAATCCTTTCTTTACACATTTTTTGCACATCCTTAGAGTTGAACTCCCAACCTCACCCAAGAGAGGATTTCCTCTCTACCACTAGGCTATAACCTAAATAGCAGGAATGCTAAACTAGAACATGGAAATCATCATATATGAGTCCGGTAGCCAAGAGGCTCACTTTCGGTGCAACACTCATTTTTCTAGTAGTAGTGGCTTTCAATACCTTTATTTTACCAAGCAAATCACCGTTCGTTTATATAAAATTCATCAAACGTTTAAAAATTTACTTATAGGTGCTTGAAGGGATAGGGAGCCCAATCCTCGCGAAGGCGGCATCTCTATCCCTCTTTACAACAATCCGCGGAAGGTGCCAGACTTAATGTATATAAAATTTTCGGCCGAAAATATGTAAATTTACACGATTGAGCAAAATAAACAGTAAATCCAAAGCACCCTCCTGCCTTCAGTATCCTCTGTCCCAGAAAATATCAAAGATTGCCCCAATTATCATTATAAAATAATAATTTTAAAAACAAAATTATGATGTATTGTATATGTACTAGTAGGAAACCCGCGCGATGCAGCGGGAACCAACCTAGTAGGAAACCCGTATGATGCGGGGGTGAGTATTTAAAACGATGTACTCGTTTTCTCAGTCGTCTCGTAATATATTTTATAGGACTTAAGTTAGTTTACTTAACCGTGTAATAAGTTACAACTCAATTAAGTTAATTTATGAATTCTCGCATGCTACATCCGGCATGCGTATTTATTCTTATGTAAATCGAAGTAAAGAAAGAAATATATGCATATTTTTATCTAGCAATATAAGAATGTCTCCTCTTACCGGCAACCGATCATATGAAATTTACCCTAACAAAATGGTATAGTATACCCAACTCTATTCTACCCAAGTTATCTTCAACAAAGTCATGGTTTTCCATTATCAGTTCATACAATATACCCATAAAAAAATATGAAGAGCAAGAAAATATAAGACGCAACAAATAAAAGGTGCAAAAATATAGATACAAATGTTCGAAAAAACATAATCAATTGTTCAAATTTAAAACGCATAATTTTATATATGTTTCTAAATCATCTAGGGACCAAATTAAAACAATACTGAACAAACGGGTGGCTCGGGTTTGGTGACGGGTCAAAACTAATTGGAATCAAAATGTGTTGAAGTAAAAACAGGCTGTTTTCAAAACGTCTCAAGTACTTTCCCACATGCCAGGCAAAGATGCAAAGCTCATGTGTACAACTGGATTTGTGCTATCAAACAGTTTCAAATTGTCCGCTACCGCCAATGCAGGCCTTTGTGTTGTATATCCATGTTTGAGTTCCTACAAAATTGAACATTGTGTTTTCTAACAATAAAACGTTTGATGAAAAAAGCGTAGCAACACTAAAATAATTATAAGGGTAGATAATATACAAACAAACCGTTCAAACTTCTACAACTTAGTAAATAAAGTGCTTTAGAAGGTTTTGTGCTTCAAACGTGCACTTAGAACGACTTTGACCTGTTAGCATAACAAGGTTGACCCTTATATTCATTTTTAGATTTTTATTTATAAATGCATTGATGTGTTAATTATGATAATAAAAGCAATACAATTCTAAGTCTTTTAATAACATGATCTGGAAAGTGGAAGCATTAGAAAGAGACTCTCGGATTCAACCCACTCAACCTATTTCCACTTTAGGCTACAAGGTTTTAAATTTACATGTTCACCCCACAACCCAAATCAATTAATTTGTAAGTATAAAAGATATCCGAATATATAAAAAAGACATGGAAAATTACCTTGAAGAAACCACGAAGCAAGTATTGAGCAGTCATCCCTTAAGCGTAACAGCAGCTGCTACAATTGCGTCTACAGAAGAGGGCACGGGTATACCTTTATTTGCATGATGTATTCGCTCTTCATCATATGATCTGATTGGATTCCTGCAAAATTTTGCCTTCAAAATTATAATCTCCATGATTTTGCCTATAAAATTAAAACATAAAACATGACCCATTAAATATAAAACAAGAACAACCCGTTTAGACAAGATTCGTTTGGCCACCTCAAAAGATTACAAAAAGTAAATAAAGAAGGGTGCAGCTCGTATAGTTGTTGTACACAAGTACATGTACACATACACTAAAAGAATAAATCCTTCATTGGGAGTAAGGGAAGCAGGTGCAGCAAGCAGACATATATAAATTAGTTTATCTATATTACCTTTGGATCTCACTTTCGGTGACCGTAATTTTCCTTCCAATCTTTTGCTTTATTTTATTGCAAGATCTCAAAATACGGTTTCAGCGAAAATGCACATAGTATGAATTTACAAAAGGCAAGATCTGGAAAAAAATCATTCAAAAGAGCGTCAAAGGACATAATGAACCGATGAAGACTAATATTTTGTAATATAAATACACTACACCAAGGTGCATTAGCCTCTGTACAAAAGACTTATTCACCCTCAACATCCAGATTCTTAATCAATTCCAAAAGCTCGTTTGATTCAAACAGGAGCCCAACAAACTTGCTAATTCAGCAAGTTTGTGTCACCACTCACCAAGGCGCATTAGCTAAATTTATCAGGTATTTGTATAGCATATGTTTTCTAATTGCATTATCTAATTACTAATTTCTACTAACATGTATAACTAATCACTACTGACCTTTTAAAAACCACACATCAATAAACTATAAAAAAATAACTATTTATTAACTTCTTGGTATATGTATTACAGGAAAAGCCCTGCATCATATGTGAATAAACAATCATAATATAAGTCAAGTTGTCAATATTTGCATATCTGAAATTAAAATTTGAGTTAAAATTAGCTGGAAAATGGAACAAAACCATCTATGAGTTTTCTTGAAAATGGCATTCACCTTTCTAGCCGCGCCACTAATATGTCGGAAACTGCCGTGAGCACCACCTGTTGCGACCATTTCAGAAACGTGAGATGCCACTTTCTCGAACCCACTCTGTTGAGCCACCAAACACCAAAGTGGGTTAACTAAACCTTGGTCACCAAAACAAACATGTCAACTCCTTGCTGCCATCACCGTCGGAGGGTCGCGGAACTCCATAGCCGCCCTTTCTCTAACTTAAGTGTTCAACAATATCTTTACTGCAAAGAATGTTGAGCCAGCAAACAACAAGATATATATGTTAGGGTTGGTATCATAAACATTCAATCGATATTCGATAGGGCATATTGGGTAGATTCAGATTTCAAAAACCTTGTACTCACACACACACACACACACACAGAGATTACACACAAAACCTAATTAAGCAAAATATAACCATATATCAAACAAACAACCCTATCTATCCGCATATGCACATAAAAAAAGAAGCTCAAATAAACAAAAACAACAAAACCTAATAATAATTTCATACTCATACCATTAGAAGCAAAATGATGTGATTTAAGCCGCGGAGACGAGTTGCTAACGGAGATTATACAACCAATCCAAGAAGTTAGCAATGAAACACACTGGTTTGTTGTAGGAATCACGAAACTTTAAAATAACCATCATAAGAAACAATGACATCATGATTACATGGCTCCAAAATGAAGCCAACAAGATGGCAAAATAGTAATGCAACTTGCTTTAGGAACTTGGCTCACTATTAGGGAGATAAAGTTCCAGAAAGATACAAATTCAGTAGCATGCTGCAAAAATTTACACACAAAATTGTTTTAGTTAGATTTTTTTTGTCTTGCTTTTTTGACCCATTAATATAAACCATAAACCAAGTCGGTCCATTTGAAAGTAAACGGGTACCAACCCGACCCGTACTGGACCTACCCAAATGACCCGCTTCATCTCTCAGAACAATTTGGTCCCAAAGTGAACCAAAAATTGTATATTATTTTTGAGTTTTATAATTTGTAAAATATCAATGTATAAGCATCACCCATCATCTTCACTACTTGCACCCAAAAAAAGAAAAAAAAACATATCGTCATCATGTCCATTAAGAAATTTATATGTGAGGAAGGCAATTTCACATTAAGAAATTTATATAATACTTTCTTTTAAAAAAACTTATCAAACCAGAAAACGACTACCTGTCATGATGTCCGGTCTCTAGTTCCAATGAAGACGCTTTTATCATACGTCAATATTCCTCATGCCTCCATGTTGATCCATTCCTGAATTTGATCAATTCCGGTTCATATTATGAATACCTATAATCATCAACATCGAAAAAACAACATTAGTTTGAGCTAAATGAGGATTCTATTTCAAAGCTAATTGATTTCGACAAGCAAAGCATTCAATTAAAGGAACAAAAACAATGCCCGAATTCAGAACTCATTGTACATATCCCGCCGTCACCGAATGTTATACTTATGTCGTCGCTTGAGTAGCACCAAATGTGTTGATTTGGGTCACCGGAACCCTAAAATATCCCGCCATCACCGTGTGCTACCATCGGTAACACCGTGATCGACCTCCTTTTCTACTCTCACCTGTGTTCACTCTATTTCTCACACCGATTAGACATCCACTGACTCTATTTTTGGCGAACAGAGCAAGGGAGCAACAGAGATTGCAACAGAGAAAAGTTCAAGTATAATGGTTTTGGTGGAGAGATGAGAGAGTTTTTGTAGATAAGGATCGTTTGAATTTTGAAATTGGATTGCAGATGAGAGACTGGGATGAGAATAACCTCCTTTTCCACCTGTTTGGGCTTTTTCTGGAAACAATTTTATAGGTTAAGTTGTTAGCCACTATCTAAATGACATATTTTATAATAGGATTGTATAACCACCTCTTGTAGCTTTGCTTCTAGAAGCATGTTTATAGTTTAGGTTGTTTCACCCTAACTAAAAGACATATTTGCCCTTAAAAAATCTTTATTATGTGCATTTACTGTTGTACCTTAAGCAATTATATTTGTATTGTTTAAAATTTAAGAAGTCCCTGCCTCATGCATTATAATATAGTATAGATTATGTAACACATAGTCTTCAAGTAATATCATTATTATTTTGGCGCCTTTTTCCGACACGGTTTTAAAAAACACAACGATTCATTTAACGGTCGTGTTGTTTATCTGATAACCACCGTGTGAGTGTGTAACTTCAATAACCGTCATCATCACTTACCAAACCTATAAATACATATTTTTACATCCACAATTCTTCATACCCCTAATTCACAATATTATCACCAACGCACACACCCACCATATATGGTTAATAGAAGCGAGAGCGAAGGTGCAAGCGGAACAAACCCAATCCCCCACCACCACCTCCGCCACCCCCACCGCTTTCCGGGACAAAACGCCCCTAACGCCTAAGTCGAAAGAGAAATCGAGCATTTGCCCTATTTGCAACAAGAATATGTACCATGAGAAGGCTTTAAACGGGCATATTCGTTGGCACACGGCCGAAGAGAGGGAAGCCGCGGGCATTGGTGCCGCGAGATCACTCGTGGCATCCGTGGAGGAGCAACAACCGAAGCGCGTTAAAGTCCCCGATCTTAACCGGTTGCCGCCACCCGAGGACGGAGAATAATGAATGTTTCATGGCAGAATGTTTTATAATAAGTTGGGGCCATTTTATGTTAGATAGATAAATAATATATTATCATATTATGGCTTCTCTCAAACTAGCGTAAACAAAACATTTGGGTCATGTTAGACGTATATTTATTTTATTTTACTTAAGATACGATATAATATAAAGTTTAGTATGCATGTTTCTGTTGTTATGGTTCATTGTTAGCGGTAAACAAACCATTGATGGATGGTTTTTCTTACCAGACTATGATTAATTTGCAGTGAAACCCGGTTTTTACCGAAGCATTTAACATTATTATCATATTATTTGCAGAATCTTATATATTTAAAAAAAAAATCTAAAGTTGTGATTAACATGTTGAGGGCGGTTTATGTCCTTTACTATTTTTCTTTGTTCTGTGCACTTGTTGATTCACTTTAGATGTAAATCTGGATAGGAAGTAAGAATGGGATGTTAACAACGGTAATTAACTACTTTTTCTAATTTAAAAAGGTCTGAAATATTATTAACCGTTAAGTTTATATTGGTATACGTATAATCAGTTCTTAAGAAATAAGAGCAAAAGCATATATAGAAAATTTTAAAACATATTTTATTTTTGCTTCTTTTCAAACTATAATTTTCTTTTGAACCAATTTTTTGCTAGAGGTTAAACATCTAACTTTATGATCATTTTCCTGATAAACGTTGATTGTGCACAATATCTTCATAATATTTGCAGAAAGAATGCGTTAGATCTTGACGATAACGAAGCTTGAAGATCAAATTGGCGGGGGCCAGACTCAATTTTTTTGTATTAGTAGAGGCCGGAAGATCAAATCGGTTGAAGCTGGACTCAATCCATATAAAAATTACCTACGAAAAACGCAAACTTCCACCACTTAACCAAAAAAAACGGTGGGGCCGAGACACCCTTTGCCCTCATAAACCTTCGCCACTGGATCTTGATGAGAAATATACACAAACACCA
>JAUTDX010005073.1:0-21222 GCA_030844895.1 Ambrosia x helenae | reverse complement strand
TGTTGGAATCATAATGAAATTCTCTTCATCAAGAACTAAGTGGATTAAAGAACCTACCTCAAGATAAGTGGGAGAAACTAATGAAAACTTTGTCCTTACATAGATGACCATTTCTCTTGACAAGTATAATGTTACCTAAGTCAAAGCATTGTTCATGCATAATTTTTGACATAATGAACATCGGGAATTCCTCTTACCTGATAGGAATCAAAAAACCGAGATAGACCCAACGGGATATTAGTTTCATCCCATAAGTTTTTACTCTAAGCAGGTCCTTAAGTATGTAACATACAACATTGCTCTCTTTTGGAGGATAATATGATAAATGAGATTATTACCTTACGCTTCATTAATTAGAAGACTTACGTAAATTTAAGTCTATGCTTGTTTAAGATATTGTTCGTATTGCTTAATACTAGACTTGTCTAGATTGATGAAAAGCATCTAATGGAACATTAAAATATCTTTAAGAAACAAGAGACTATAATCTAAAGAAGAAGTGAGAACCTAAAGTGATTGACTACTCTTTACTCTAACTTTGCTATATTCAAAGGAAATCAAGTGTCAATTTCGGGGTATATCATAACGTCAGCAGACATAACTAACTTCTTATGGAGGAGTCATAAGGAACTATAACAACACTACTAGAAAATGAGGCTAATGCAACTTTTTAGAAGCACCCTTTCAAATGAGTTGCATTTGACTCTAATGCAACTTCGTTGAATATAAAGGTTGCATTAGATCTGCATTAGAAGATCTAATGCAACCTTTTTGATAAAAAGTTGCAAAACTATATTGAATTTTGCAACCTTTTTTACTTGGAAGGTTGCAAAATTTATTTGAATTTGCAACTTTTGTTAAAAATGTTGCATTTAGAAAAAAAATTTTGCAACTCTTATTTTAAAAGGTTGCATTATTAGAAGTTAAATGCAACTATAAGATTAAAAGGTTGCATCCAAATGTACATAGAACCGTGTCATAACATAATTACTTAATAAATTTCTAATACTATACGTTCAAAGTAGGTAGTGGGGGATTAAGAATATTTTTTCTTGTGAGGTGGGAAAATACATGGGTCGTTTTTTTATTGCAATAAAATATTTTTTTGTATGGTTTAGGTCGGATCAAGTTGATTCACCGTTGCGTATCAAGTTAAATCCTATTAACAAATAATGTTTGAAGTTAAAACAAGGCTTATTAAATATTAAATAGTAAATTAAAATATTAAATAGCAAATATAATAAAAACTGAAATTCGATAAAAAAAAATATGGAACTTGTAATAAATCAATTGAAATAAATGAAAAAATAAAATAAAAAATAGACTAAATTTTGAAAAGTAAGATATCACCGGGAAATTTTATCAAAATCGAAAAAGTTAGAAATTCCCGCTTAAATTCTACTTCCCCAAAATCTCATAACTTCCAACCCCAGTTGGCCAATTCCATAATTCACGCCCTCTTTTTGTTATTTTGGGCTGATGATATGATCAATTTACTACCAAATAAAGCATCTGCAATCATTGGAGCTTCTACCATCGGACCTTCAGGCGTCATTGAAATTCCATCATCATCGACCTAGCCGGTTCTACCTATTTCTATTTCAACCTCTACTTCAGATTTGTCTTTCTATTGATCTAAATATAACCAGGTACTAACTGATATATGACCACTAGCTTTATACTTTGAGGACTTTCAGACTTTGTTTAGTTTAATCATACGGAAAATCCTACGGTGATTAGGGAGATTGAACAAGGGCTGAATGTTGACTGATTGGGTGATTATAATCATTCAAGAATTTTGATTTATAATTATAACTGGTTGTTGATCTCATTTACCTGTAAAACACCTTGATTTGTTACTTTGGCAGTTTGGTTGTTAACTTAGTCTTTTTCCAACATGGTAAACTACTTTGATTATGGCTTCTTTCTTTGAATCTTTGACTGACTATTGTTATGTGTTTCATGCTATTAGATTGTTAAAAGTTAATTCAGTTGAGGACTGTGGAGCAGGGCCAGTAGGCTATAGAAAATATTATTACATTGTTTACTTCTACTGGTAATAATCTACTTTGCTTCTTTCTTTGATTAATCTTCTTTTATTTGTTATTTTGCTGGTATCAACGTGCTAGACTAATTGTTAAATGGACCAACTAAGAGAAAAAGAATTAGTTAACATTTGATTGAAGTCAAATGGGCTTAATAGATCCTGTTTCTATAGTTCACTCATCTATTTGTGATTTTTGATTTATGATATGACCAATTGACTACCAATCAAGAGTATGCAATTAGTTTGTCTTTCTTTTGATCTGCAAATAACTACGTCTTAATTGAACCCTTTAACAATGAATGACACAAACATCCTAAGCGTATATGTATATTGTGAACAAGTCAACACTTATGAATTCTAATTTATTTTAGCTATTCATTTTTTTCATTCTGATTACAAATGCTTGAGGTAATGAAGTCCCGCCATTTCTTAGATTAAAAGTTTCGAGTGTGACCCGTTTATTTCGATTTAAGCAAGAAGCAATAGAATTTAAATAAAATGCACAATCCAAAATAGTGAAAATACAAATTCCTTTCTATGTTGCTGACACAAGAAGTCCTTCGTAAACTATTAATACTGAATGAAAAAATGGGTCTATGGAGTATTGTATCAGAAAAGAATCAACACATTTGGGTTTGAAATTCTAAACACATGAATCATTATCGCATTTTCAAACCGAGTGGGATATTACATTAAGTATTCCTGCTTTGTTATAATCTACTTGCTGATTTTAGTTTACATGATCCACACATACATAATATTTAATACCCTTAATAGACAATCTAGTGTGGTGCCTAACCTAGTATATTGTCTACTAAACTTTCCAATTGGAAAGTGAAAAGAAAACATGAACACCTTATAATTATATATACAGATGATGCCATTATGATGTTTATTTTTTCATCGGTTTTTTTTTTTCCTTTTTCACATGCTAAAAAAACTAAATTAAGTTAATAGTCTAGAAAGTTGAAATCCATGAGCCATTAACCTTAGACTTTTTATTCTGAGTAATGGAAAACTTACTAGCATGTTTATACACATATATACATTTTAGTTGTACTTAAAGTATGGTTCTTGTTAAATTATCAAATTCATTAGACCTATCAAATTATCTTTTTGAACGGGTAATCAATAATCACTAATTGTTTTATTTATTTATTTGTAGATTAACTTCACAGTTTTTACAGATCCATGATTTTTGGTTAACTTTGATTGTGAACAGGTCTTGCGGCAAACAAATGCAACCACAATCAAAGGGTACAAGGACACGGAAATGAGTATGAGAGGAGTAGACTATTGAGGGTTTATGAAAATGAAAAACAAATACAAGACGTAGGATTAAAAAAACATTGCAAATATGCACACAGCCGGCTACCGTAAAAGTTTTGCTACAATTGTGCAGAGCTGGTAATAGGTCTTTATTTTGGTCGTGATTTGTGTTTTTTTACCGTTCCAGATGCTGCTTTATTTTGATGTTCCATGTTACCTTGAATACAGAGAAATGTTAAAGGACTAAAGGGTGTGCATACCTTGATACGGTGACACTGAAACAAAAATTGTAAGTTCCTTCTCTAGTTTATCTTTTTGTGAAGTTTGTATGAAGTATCCCGTATGTGTTGACTTTTAAAAGTCGGTTGCTTGTTCTATGGTTCGAATAACCCGAAGAAGACCCCTAAACCTAAGTGTCAAACAAATACCAAATTCTAATTGCAACCGAAATAAAACTCATAGACCTGTAAAAACAGTATTTATGTAAAAATCTATGTACAAGTGTTAGAGTATATTTTACCAGATGATAATGTTCCTACCACTCATCTTGTTTTTTGTTCTTTTCAGCAAATAGCTCGTATTGTTGGTTATTTAATTGTTTTTTAAATATTTTCTTATTATATTTTGAAGGAACAAATGAATAACTGCAAATCTCTTGAAGATGGAAGTGGTCCGGTCGATCCTTTTCCAGTTGTAATGAACAAGGAGCTTGATGGCTTCCTTCGACTTTATGGCAGAGGTATTACCAAAAATTGAAGGTGGTAATGAATAATGATTCCTGGTGGGCTTATGGAACCATTCAAAACGAGTCTTGAAGTAGAAATAACACACTTGCTTGAAATACAAAAGGATTGAAGAGAACCATCAAAGTGATAAAGCTGAGCTAGAAGCTATGTTGAAAGATTTTGATAGCTAAGGAGCAAATTTTGAAGCTATGATGAGAAGTATTTTTGAAAAAAATACCTATTTGAGTAGTTCGTAATCTTAGAGATGAATATGAGGTTTTGGTTACTTTTTATCATTGTAATTGACAACTTTTTTTAATTGCATTATTATTTGAGTTTTAACATATATTACATTATGACAAAAGACATCTATTATATTTTTGAAATTATTGCATTGGTGTAATTGGGATACTAATTATTGCATATTAATTGAAAAATTAGTACTTCAAACTTTGATGCTATAAAGTTGCATTTGACTGTAACAAAAGTTGCGTTTATTGTAAATATAATCTTAAAAAGTGTTGCATTTGATGTAAAAAAAAGTTGCATTTTTCTTCCAAAAATATAATCATGGTTGCATTTAAAAGTAAAAAAAAGTTGCATTACCTTATAAAAAGGTTGCATTATAAAAAGGTTGCATTTAAATAGTAATTGCAACCTTTTCAAAAAATGTTGCATTATCTAACAAAATGGTTGCATTAGGTCTAATGCAACTTCACCTAATGCAACCTTGATAAAAGGTTGCATTAGGCCTAATGCAACCTTTTCAGGGCCTAACGCAACATTTTTACAGTGTTGCATTAGCTCCATTTTCTTGTAGTGCAATAACCTAAGTTATCATGACCTAATGTGTTGCTGATCACAACAGACTGGTCATTAAATGTTGTTGGTAAATTTATCAGATGACTCATAACTTATTAACTCCATGTAAATACTAAGTTGAAGACTTACTGTGATAAAGTCAGCTGCCCTAATTTGTCGAACAATAACAGTTTGAGAGAAGCTGCATTAGAGTTCGATACGGAATTATTGTTCGCTTATGATTAAGAAAAAATAGAGGAAATCGGAATTTTGTATCGAATGCATTCATGACATGCTTATGGATCCAATAACTAAAGGTCTATCACCCATAAGTCTCACTAACCGGCCAACTAAGAGAAAAGGGTATTACTAATGACCATGTACAACTGCATATCGTACTATGAATGACTTATGACTAATGACTAATGATTAATTTTTCTCATTATGATTTGTTTGTCTATTAGTATGCTAAGCTAGCATAATGGCATAAAGACAATAACATAACAAATCACTAAGGGCATAACGTTAATTGATCCTAATGTTAAGTTTTAAATTTAGGTGTAGTATGATTAATGGGGGTCCTAAGTCAAATAAAGACTTAACGGATGTATTTCTCTACTACATTTTTGGGTTTAGAACTAAAATGAGTATTAATCTCTGCAGACTTACGTAATACTCATAATAAAATGATTACTCGGATAAGTGGGAGAATGTTGGATTAAATATACGTAACGTTTGTATATTTATCGATAGCCATTATAATCATTTATATTATGATGATCAATTATTAACGTTATCCTAATCCCAATAACAGATATGTCTTTGATGGGTGGACTATCATTAGATGGGCCTTATTAGAGTGTCCCCATGGGTATGTATAAATAGAGTGGTTATTATGAGATTAGGGTTGACACATAATCATAACAACATAACACCATTAACCGTCCCTATATCCCCTCTCTCTCTCTCTCTCTCTCTCTCTCAATGTGTTCATAACTCAAGAACACATAAACCATTAGAACTGCATACCCTAAAGGGAACCTGATCAAGATGATGGTGCCTTCCATTACTGAGGTTCTTGAACGGTTAATCATATCAGGTACACATGATTAATTCTTATGTTTATACCTTATGTTCTGATTAATATAATCAACATCCATGTCTAGAGTTAATAATTAATATCCATTTATCACAACATTGGTTATTATTTGTTAATTTAAGTTGATTGGATTTTTGTTTGATCAGGTGGATGATGGTTCTAAGTTCGTGCAATTCTTCAGCTTCACAAGATGGAGCTGCTTTATCTGCATATCAACATTTTTAGAACACAAGGAACCTTTTAGTGGTTGTTGAACAAATGATGAATCATAATTTTGAAAACATCTGATTTAAAACAAGTGAGTGTTCAATTATTTTTAATATAACTATGTGATTATTGTGGTCTTGATATTATTAAATATTCAGGGAGGAAAGACTTCAAGAAATGTGAATCATGTGTTTTCACAACACATTTTCTATAGTGAGTGGAAACTAATAGGTGGCTATGGGAGTTGGAGATTGGGGTATGGTGAAACCGAGCACGTCACGATCTGAAATTCCTTGTTAAGGATGGGTGTTTAATCTCAAGAAACTGATAACAATGAAATGGTATTAAAACTGGTAATTTGTTGACTAAAATGAATACAAAACAAAATTTGTAGCTAAAAAGTGTAATAAGTAGAACTGGTTGCTTTCATTTTGTTTTGATGTTTTTTCATTCAATATCTTGAAGGTTCAGGAGCAGTACTCTAAGAAGTTAACAATGAAGGCTGTTTAAAAGGAACCAAGCTGTTCAAAAAGCACCAAGTTGGGCAGGACGTGCTCTCTTTGTAATCTTGATCCACAATATCTAGCAAAAATTAGAGGCAGGTTATCACTTTTAAATATTTAAATGATGCTAGCTTTTGTAGAACAGCCTCTCTGTAGGCTTCTTGAAACTCACAATTTTGGTTGTTATTTTATAACTGTAGGGTCAAATGGGACAACAAGAGATGCAGTAGAGTTTAGATGATGAATTATGCTTGCACAACGAGATAAGCAAGTTCAGATTGTGACTTGAAATTCTGCTATTATATAGGCAACCAATGGTAAACTAAATTATCAAACGAAAACTTGGACCTGCTCTACATGCAAGACAGACCTGCTCCACATGCAAGAACAAAGATAATATCTCAACCATGAAACTATTATATACTTATTATAAGCTTTTAATAACCATACGGCTCAGTAGCTCACAGCTTCGGTAGATTGGATGAAATCGTTTATGCAGTTCACTTTTTATTGATATCGAGGTTTGTACCATCCTGCTTTCTTTTGATTTTAATTTATGGTTTCTATGTTGTTTTCTTCCCACGATTTAATTATAAAAATTTAATTTAAATGTATTTAATTTTAAGGTTAGTCTGCCCTAACTTTTGCTTTACCCAACTTCTTTAGACCTATTTTAGGCTTCTAATCTGTATTTTTTTTCACTCGATCAGTCACTTTCATGTTAAACCAGTTGGAAGTCAAAGTCAATTCGTCAAATGATCAAACCCTTCAGACCCATTTTCAGCTTTTAGTTATTTTTTTACTTTTAAACTGTATTTTTACTTTTATGCAGACCCTCTGTTGAAAAAGAGTCAAACAAGAGAGATTCTGCTGCAACGCTCTGCTCACCCTATCCAGTATCTAGACTGCTACCCTTTAAAATATATTCAAGTTTTTTCTCTTTTTATAAAGGCACACCGTCTACCCTCGATTGTAATTTTTTTTAATTCATGTTTTTTTTCTACAATTATTTTCAGCAACTTCTAATCTTGTGTTCATATTAACTAATGCTTCTACTGCTAATTGTATAAAGACCACATGTTTTCTTTTTATTATTTACTAGAATTTTGCATAAAATTGTATATAACAAGTCTATGTTGACTAGAGCGTTTGAAATTGTTTGGCCCACTTGGTTAACAAGTTGTATTCCGCTTTTGCTTACATATTAGCCAAAATTGATTTTATTTGTGTTTTATGTTGATTGATTTTGAATGTTGTTCTCACAGAAGATGTGGTAAAAAAGTGCAATTGGTTGAAAATGTAGATTAGTTTAAATGAGTGGAAATGTAATTTAGTTTAAACGAGTTCCAATCTTTTTGTTTGATACCCACCAAAGGCACCAATAGTTTTGAGTTTTGCACATTGTATGGAAATGACATCAAGTTTTAACGACACCAAGTTTTAACGTCAGTAATCGTTTTTTACTTTTTTTACGCGTATAACAAAGTCAATAGGTAAGTAGTATGTTAACAAAATGAGAAAATCAAAATGAATAAATGCACAATGCGATAGAGACTAAGTTGAGGGTTCTTCAATTGAAACATATTGAACTCAATAATCAGTAGCTATCATTAGCTACTTTATTTAAAAAAAATTTACTTAAAATTTAAAATTAAACATATAATTCAAGATATAAGAATCTTTCATAACGTTTACATTTATGCCAATATATTTTAACATTCCTGAATTAATAGATTACATGTTCTTAACCTTCTAAATTATTTTTTCATTTTTGTTTTTTCAAAGTTTTTGTTAAAGCATTATCTTTAATAATACTTTGAAAATTATTTATTTTTATGATATATTTGTTAGTTCTTCGGCAATAAATAAACCATTTTAAAGATAAATGAAACATGTCAATGTTCTTATTATAAATATCTAAGATTCAAGAATAAAACTAACATTTCCTAAATCAATGTATTACAAAATTAAAAAAATGTTTTTGGGTTATTCGGTTTGGCTTTTTATGGGGTTCGGTTTTTGCTTACCCCTATTTACTGGTATGGTATTTTTTTGTCCATGTCATGGTTTGGTTTGGTTTTTGTTCGGTTTGATCACCCCTAAAGTATACCTTTCTACTGAAGCGTTAAGGCAGGAATGTTAGATAACAAAATGATATTATTACAATCGGCTATCTCTATAGTTTTTGAAGTGCATAGCCAAACATCAAATCTTGATTCAAAAGTCAAAATACTTTATTTCTTGGACTAAATTGCAAACACTGATAAAATACTCATTTTCCTCCAAAATGGCTCTTCTCACACTTCGTTCGACTAACAGGAAATGAGTACCGCAATGTAAATTGTTGCCGTCGCCGCATCGTGCGGGTTTCTTACTAGTATATATATATATATGGTGTATAAGTATCATTACTTTTGAAAAACAAAAAAAAATCTCCTAATTAAGTCTTGACATTTGTAAATATTACACGTGTGTGCTTAATATTTCACATGTTTTTCAATAGACATGTCTTCCGAGATTATCATGAAAATGCATGACTTCGATCTCTGACTTGCGATCTACTTGATTATTTGAAGTAGTTAGTTGTGTATGAAGCAATCATTCATAGGAATGTTTATCTTCATTGCTTGGGAAATAGTTGCAGAGTAGATCTAATTTAGAGGTTTGTTCTGCTTCAAATCTTGAGTTTGATTAGCAACTTGGTCGTCCGCAGCTCAAGCTTGACAAACATTATATGTCATTAGACCTGGCAATTTGAACCCATCTAGTTAAGTTTGAGTTATTTTGGGTTTAAAATTTGACCTTGTGGGTTGAAATTGGTTTAGTATAATTTTTAAGGGGGTTAGGATGAGTACTTTTAATTGTAGGAAATGAGTAAGTGGGTCAGGATGGGTATGCCAAAAAAACAAATGGGTCAGGATGGGTATTCTTAGATAACCATACAAATTTGAATTACAACTCACCCAACACCAAAAGCGTTGATGCCTCATGGAAATAAATATCATTAAAAACAAAAAAAAATATATCTTTTGCATTTGTTGATAACCCCGGTCGGTTCGAAACCGTTCGGGTCATTAACGGACGAAAAGGTAGAAACAACACGGGTCGTTAACGGGACTAATCTCATCGAAACAGTTCGAGTCGTTAACAGGCTTGAACGAGTCGAAACGGTCTGGGTTGTTGATCGGCCCATTCGGGTCGAAATGGTCTGGTCGTTGACGGGCCCGGTCGGGTCGAAACGGTCCAGGTTGCTAATGGGATCAGTCAGGTCGAAACGGTCCTGGTTGTTACCGGGTCCGGTCAGGTCGAAACAGTCCGGGGCGCTACGGGTCGGGTCAGTTGAAACGGTCTGAGTCAGCCCGGTCGGATAGAAACGGTCCGTGTCACTACCGGTACGGGTCGAAACGGTCCGGGTCACTACGGGACGAGTCAGGTTGAAACGGTCTGGGTCGTTACCCGGCCCGGTCGGGTAGAAACGGTCCGGGTCACTACCGGGCCCAGCTGGGTCGAAACAGTCCGGGTCGCTACGGGGCGGGTTAGGTTGAAATGGTCTGGGTCGTTACCAGGCCCGGTCGGGTCGAAACGGTCCTGGTCGCTACCGGGCATGGTCGGGTCAAAACGGTCAGGGTCACTACGGGACGAGGCAGGTTGAAACGGTATGGGTCGTTACCGGGCCCGATCGGGTCAAAACAGTCCGGGTCGCTACCGGGCCCGGCTGGGTCGAAACAGTCTGGTTTCGCTACGGGACGGGTCAGGTTGAAATGGTCTGGGTCGTTACCGGGCCCTGTCGGGTCGAAATGGTCTGTGTCGCTACCGGGCCCGGCTGGGTCGAAACAGTCCGGGTCGCTACGGGACGGGTCAGGTTGGGCCCGGTCGGGTCGAAACAGTCCGGGTCGCTACCGGGCCCGGCCGGTTCGAAATCGTCCGGGTCGCTAACGGCTCGGTCGTTGACGAGCACGATCGGGTCGAAACGGTCTGGATCGCTAACGTGCTCGGCCAGGTCGAAACTACTCCGGTCGCTAACGGGCCCGAGCGGGTCGAAACGGTCCTGGTCGCTAACGGGCCCGAGCGGGTCGAAACGGTCCTGGTCGCTAACGGATCCGGTCAGGTCAAAACGGTTCGGGTCGAAATAGTCCGGGTCGTTACTGGCCCCGGTCCGAATCGATAACGGGTCAGTCGGGTCGAAACAGTTCGGGTCATTAACGAGCCAGGTCAAGTCAAAACGGTCCAGTTACGAGCATGATCCGGTCGAAACGGTCCGGGTTGTTAACCGGCCGGTTCGAAATGAAATATTTCAGATCCCTTAAAGTTTAATTTTATGTTTTTTTATTTTTTATTTTTTTTTTACTTTTTAAACTTTTAATTTTTTATTGTTATTTTAACTAATGCTTCTACTTCTCATCTTGTGTTCATATTAACTAATGCTTCTACTGCTAATTGTATAAAGACCACATGTTTTCTTTTTATTATTTACTAGAATTTTGCATAAAATTGTATATAACAAGTCTATGTTGACTAGAGCGTTTGAAATTGATTGGCCCACTTGGTTAACAAGTTGTATTCCGCTTTTGCTTACATATTAGCCAAAATTGATTTATTTGTGTTTTATGTTGATTGATTTTGAATGTTGTTCTCACAGAAGATGTGGTAAAAAAGTGCAATTGGTTGAAAATGTAGATTAGTTTAAATGAGTGGAAATGTAATTTAGTTTAAACGAGTTCCAATCTTTTTGTTTTATTTCAAGGTAATAAATAATGTTGGGGAAAACTTAATAAGTCTAAGTTTTCTAGTCTAAATTGTGCTAGGGTTCCTAATTTGGGGATTAATAATTGATTATTTGAATAATTTAAATAAATAAAGAAATAATTAATGAAAATGTTTTCTGGCCAATATTATCTAAAAGTAGTTGAATTATAATGTAAAAAATGTAAAATAATTTTTATAAAATTATTTTCTTAGTTAATGAATATTTATATATTAATAATTATTTGACAAATAAGACTTAATATTTAAAAATATTAAAAATTATAATTTCGAATCAAAAATTTATATTTCTGTTCTAAATGATTAATAACAATTTATGTGAAATTTTGATGCAAAAAAAATAAAAAAATGAATTTATTATGATTTATTTATGATTAAAATAACAAAAAATCGTTTAAAAATATTAAATAAATGATTTTTCAGAAATAAAAATCATTTCTGGAATGTTTACTGTTTTATAAGTTTAGGATAATTTTTGTGGAATTTTATAAAATCGTTTTGATATTTTTATAGAATTTTATAATTATAATAGAATAAACTTGTAATATTTATTATATATAATAAAATAAAAGATTTTTGAAAAACTAAAAACTGTATGATAAACTTTTCTATTAGAATGTCATAAAATAATTTTTGTAGGATTTAATAAACATTTTTAGTATTTTTAAAACCATTTTTAAAAATAATAGTGAATATATACAAGTATAAAGGGTTTATATCACAAGCCTAGACCATCTGGTCTAGACCCTGAGAACGATTTAGTTTGGTTTCAGTTAATTATATTGGCTTGTTGATTCTGACCATAATAATCAGAAAAATAAAATGGTTGTGACTGGATTCGAACCCAAGTCACGAGCCGGTTTGGTTGTTTAAACACAGTGGGTAACACCAACTGGTCTACTGATCAGTTGGTGTCTTTTATTGATTCGTTTTAAATATAAGCAATGACTGCTGCGAGTCATCTTCCCCAAAATGAATGCAAGAACCCTAGTTTTCTAATCGTAACAATTAACGACCAATAGCCCCTGCAATGATGGGGCTATTGTTTGTTAATAGCCGAATAACAAAACCAACCAAAAACATTAGACTTACAATGCGTTTACGGCTTCAAACGTAAGGTCAAAACGAAAGTCAACAGGAACGAAAATTTGCAAACTTGAAAGGGTTTTAGGATGTTGTGAGTATGAGGGTTTGATTTGCGGCGAGTCTAGCTTGAAATGATGGGTTCAATTTATACTAATGCCTACCTATGCGACGGATTGGAAAGTTGACCAAGCCTTAAACATAAACGCGTAATTAGGCTTGATTAAGGAATGATTCGGAGAAATTGAGAGCTGTAAATGACGAGGATGATTGTGTCGGTCATCAATCGTTCGAAATCATTCCCAAAAACAGATCAATCGCGCGTCAATTAGAAGGTTCTTTGTCGGCAAGGTGGGTTTTGACTTTATTGGGTTGACTGGGATAAGGGAAGGAGGTGTTAAATATTGAACGCGTTGGTTTTAATTCAACAGACTGTGTAGCTCAGCTGGTTGGTGTGGTTTGTGGTTTGTGTTGAACCGGTTTGGGACGCGGGTTCGAACCCCGGCCCAAACATTTATTTTTTGGTAATTATTCCTCTATTATAATATTATTATAAGTATATAGTATGGTTATATAATCCCGAATGTGTCACAAAATATTTTTAGAACGTACGGTAATGATAAAAATGCAACGTTTTATTAATCAAAGTCTCAAACGTACATGAGAATAATACGAAATGTTACAACGATAGTGGTGGTTAAGATTGAATGAGTGAAGATGGTGGTTGTGTTAATCTTGACAAAGGCGCTTTGTTTCTAATGTCGTTCCTGTGATGGGTGAACTGTGGCTATAGGTGATGGAATAAGTTGTGATGAGGGTGATGATAGTTCACATGGTGGCTGTGACGTGGTGTTCTATGGTTGTTAAAGTGGTAGTGAAACTGAGAGATGGGTTAAGGAAGAAGGAGATGAAAATGGGTGGGTAAAATGACGGATTTAATCTTGACTTAACAACAAAATTAACTAAGTTTGTGTTAAGGGGAAATAGAATTTAATAATCCCAACTTTGAGGGGTGGGAAGACAGCAGTCCCAACTTGAAAGTTGTAATATAACGGTCCCAACTTGTCAATGTTTTTATTCTAATGGTCCCAAACTAACCCCAGTTAAGTTTTTATGTTAAGTGCCACGTGGCATCACACGTGGCAGTACTACGTGGCACAATATGTCCAGCTGGCAAAAAAAGGGGGCCCCACTTGTTTTTTCAATTAAAAAAAATCTATTAATTATTTAAAAAAATCTTTAAATAATAATAACAAAGAATTTTATATATATATAAATTCGGTGTTCTTCACATCAGCCCACACCACCCCACCTACACCACCACCAACTACCACCACTACCAACCACCAACCACCTGCCTCCACCACCAACCACCTGCCACCACCACCAACCACCTGTTACGAAGAACCCTAATTCTATACTCGATCAATTGACCAACGATTCGAACCTGTTAATCAAACTAATGTTAGGGCTATTATAGAAAAATGAATTTCGAACAAAACCATACTAAATAATCACACTAACCTGTTCGTTTTTGAGGTGTAATCGATTAAAAAGGGTGTTCGGCCACCGAGCATAAAACCAACGAATTGGAGCTTGATTTGGATGTTTTTTATGGGGTTTTTGCACAGAATGGATCGACTAAGATGCAGACCATGATTATGGAATTCTAAGTGTGATTTGAAGCTGGCAACATGTGGGTATGACCAGATTTGTGATTGGGTTCGATTTGAAGTTGGTGGTGAAGATGACGGTGGTGGCAGGGTTGTGGTGGTGGTGGTGGTGGTGGTGAGTAGGAGGGAAACAAAATTTTTAAGGTGGTGGTGGGTGTCGTCGGAGATGGTGGTGGTTGACGGTGGTGGCAGGTGGTTGTGGTGGTTGTGGTGGTGGTGGTGGTGATGGTGGTGATGGTGGTGGTGGTGGTGGTGAAGATGACGGTGGTGGCAGGTGGTTGTGGTGGTGGTGGTGAAGATGACGGTGGTAGCAGGTGGTTGTGGTGGTGGTGAAGATGATGAAGATGATGGAGATGGTGTATATATTTTTGATTCAAAATGACAAGTCATGTGGGCCCCGTTTTATTTTTGACAACTGGACAGATTGGTCCACCTCAGATGCCACGTGTGATGCCACGTTGGCACTTAACAGAGAAAACTAACTGGGGTTAGTTTGGGACCAACAAAATAAAAACGTTGACAAGTTGGGACTGTTATCTTACAACTTTCAAGTTGAGACTGTTCCCTTCCAACCCTCAAAGTTGGGATTATTAAATTCCATTTCCCCTTGTGTTAAAGGTTGTAACTTGCAACAAAATATAGACATAAAAGTTGGTGCTTTTGAAATTGAAAGGTATAGACTACGGTTTTGGTAATAGATAAATGTTGATTTTTGAAATTTTGTCTTGATAAAAAGATGAATTCGTATACCAAACTACCAATACAAAATTGAGAAGTGTTGATTTCAATTCTTCTAGTATGAAACAAAGCACTTTCACATCACCTAGAAAAAAGTTAAAAAAACATATAATTAAATTATAAAGCGTGTAAAGTTCCTCAACCCAAAAGTCCAAACGGGTAAACAAAGTCAAAAATTGACTTTTAATTTAAATCCTGCATGCTTCGTCGTTGATAAATGTCTAACGTAAATAATCTATTAATCGTTTGTTTCAATGTTCATTTTCACAATAGAAAAGGACAGCTACCATAACAATTTTAAAATAGAGAACGTCAATCCTATAAGCATACTGTACCATGACAATTGTCTTACAGGTAGCATGACGATTGTCTTATAGGTGTTACGGTTTCATAATCTACAAATCACATGAAGGGCGAATGTCTTTCTGTATTAGTTCAATATTTTTATTTATTCCTTTCGACTTTAATCTCATTATCAAGTTAATTAAAGATACTGGGCTGTTTGGTAGCCTCTTAATCAGCCTCTTAACCATTTAGCTCTTAATCATTCAGCATTCAGACTGTTTGTTTCAGCATCTGAATGGAATGATTAAGTGCTGAACCATTAAGCTAATAATGAATGTTGAAGGATTCAGCTCTTAACCATTCAGAGTCTCTTAAACATTTAGATCATCTTAATGATTTAGCACTTAATCAACCAAATAGCCTCTTATTTACAGTTTTTGCATTTAAACAGGTAACGTGTCCTCAATTAACAATTTGAGGCCAATAAATTAAATATTGCTTGTTAATGACCCACAAGTTTCAGTAAAATAAAAACTTGTATACGATAATTTATAGACCATCATAATATGTTAAACATATAAGATCAATATAAAAACGTAATTATATATATGTTGAAATATTTATTTTCTTTGTCAAACCTAAATAGAATTCATAACAGGTCTGGTTAAGTCTACGTGAGACTCCATTTGAATTTGGAGTAGATGGTCAGGTAAGATTTCAAAACTTTCTTCTCTAAATCTCATTTTGAATCATTTCTCCGGCTTCATTAAGAAGGTGTTTGGGATTGATTTTGAAAATGACTTAGAGTCTGTTAGGTATGAGGTAATGGAATGGATGAGGTAATGGAATACATGGGCGGATTTAGGCCCTTTCAGTGGGTTCCCGGGAACCCACTCGGTTTATAAATTTAGTGTTAATATATACAAAAAAACTGGTAAGAAACCCATAAGAAAATAATTGAGGAACCCATTAGCAAGGATTGAGATTGCTCTGGTGGTTGAAACCCTCACTAATAACCAAAAGGTTCCCGGTTCGATTCTTATAGCACCCTTCCTTTTTGTTTCGCTTATATTTTTTTTTTTTTCAAAACCCTTATACCGAAAAACCTGCAAAACCAATCAATTCACCACATCATTACATCACAATCAAGTAATATCAAACAGAATGTATATTAAATACAAGACTCATTACACATACTCCGTAATGGCGCTTGGAATTGAAAGAGTGCCTAAATATGCAGAACACGTCATCTATCCTTATATGTTCATCTTCCATTGCTCTTTGAGCACCGATATCTGCAAAGCTACTAGTCGTCCCGTCCAGCCGTCCCTCGCCCCGTCAGCCACCTCTCCTACAACTAAATCAGCCCTAATCGGCTGCTCCACTCTAGGTAGTCCGTAGTTTATAACTTATTTCAATTAATTTGAATGTTTGATACTAATTAATTTGTTACCTTGGTTCAAAGATAATTAGGTTGAATTTCGATTTAGTTAACTTGGTTCAAAGATATATGTGGTTTTCCATTAGGTTGGGCATTATTTATGCATAGATCGATCTGTCCCAAAATTTATTTACAGATGTACCCAGATGATTAAAAAGCATAAATTGTTGTAAAGTTAGTTGCTTTATTAATTTGTGCATAGTTTCAGTTATTTATTATTGGGTTTGAGATATGTGAAAATCTTGAAACTTTCCTCATTATTGATTTAATATCAGAACTGGGTCTGATTGTATTGGATTGGATTGTAGAGTTTGTTAATTGAAAATCTTGAAACGTTGTTCATTGTTAGTTAAATATTTGAACTGGGTTTGACTGGATTGTAGAATTTGAGGTGGGAATGGAGACTTTATTTTTATGTAGAGAATGAAAGTTGGAAAATATTTTGATGCAAGTCAAAGTAAACATGGGACCCAAATCTGATTCATGTTCTTATTAGTTGTGATTGTATTTGATTCATTATTTACTTGTGATATTTAATTTTAGGAGAGCGATGATGGTTTTCTTTCAAAGTTAATGCATTATTTACTTGTGTTATTTGTGCAGGATCACATTGAAGTGGGACATGTGCTGGAATGAGTTGGTCTCTTGCTGTGGTAAAAGACATAGTTTGACAGACAGTTAAAGGTATGTAAATGGTAACAACCTCCTAAATTCTTATAGAATTATCGTATTAATTATAGTTTTTGTTATTATCATATAGTTGTTTTAGGTATGTTAAATTTTAACATGTTCAAACCGAACCCGACCCAAATCCCTACAACGACCCGACCCTCAAACCGACCCTGACCCGTGTACCGACCCGATTTTTTTATGTTCGGTCATATAAACTTAGAGCATCTAAAAAGGAACCCAGTGAAAAAAATTCCTAGATCCGCCACTGATGGAATAGACGAGGTAATGGAATGGATCATTACCATTCCATGTCTTGTTTGGTTGCCATGTGAGAATGAAACAAAACATTACTTTGTGTTGTTGGATGGGCAGGAAAAGACGAAGGAATAAAATCGGTGGTGAGTGGCTGTGGTGGGTGGTGATGGGTGGCGGCAGCAGTGGCAGTGATGGTATGTGGTGGTGTGTGTCGGTAGCGTGGTGGTGGTGGGTGGCGATGATGGTCGTGGGTGGTGGCGAAGATGGCGATGGGTGGAGTGCATGGCAGTGATGGTGGGTGGGTGACAGTGGTTAGGTGGCCGCGACGGTGGATGGGTGAAGGTAGTGGGGTGACGGTGACGACAGTGGTGGGTGGTGACGGCGGTGGTGGGTGACAGTGGTAGGTGGTGGGCGGTGGGCGGTGTTGGATGGCGGCGACGGTGGGTGGGTGACGGTGTTGGGTGGGTGGCGACGGCGACGGTGGTGGTGGCGGCTGGGTGAAGGTAGTGAGTGGCGGTGGTTGGTGGCGGCGACGATGAAGGTGGTGGGTGGTGACGGCGGTGGCGGCAGCGGTGGTGGGTGGTGGTTGACGGTGGTAGGTGGTGGGTGATGTGACAACCGTCACCCTTATCTTTTAGCAAGTTGTCAAATCTAGTCCATGCACTTCCTATGTTTTTTTTAATCTAATAAAAGTTGAGTTCTTTAGATTATTATTTGGAAATGTTTACATTTTAACGGAAGGCGTATATGAATACATTATTTAATCATGATATATTTTGGAAATTATAAAATATTAAGTTAGAACAAATGTATAATACCCATTTATATTTTTTCTCAACATCAAATCGAATCTCTCAATCATCATCTCAAAATTTTATTTCAAAATTTGTGCAAATCTGTTTAGATTTTGATTTACTTAAATGAGAAATTATTTAATTAAAAAAAATAATAAACTTATGAACATTATTATGTTCCTTCAAAAAGATGAACACAATACCATCTCATTATTGATAATTGTCCGTTGTTACCTTAATCCTAATAAATCAAATCAATTCCAAAGTTTGCGGATATCCATTCCATTCAAGTCAAATGATTCAATCTATTTTAATGACATTGATTAGAAAATTGAAAACCCTCTAATTTTCTATAGGAGGATCGTAATAAACAATTATGGTGTATCATATTTTAACTTCACCATACTCATTATAAATAAGCCAGCGACCAAAATTCCGGTGAGTTCAAAACCAATACGAACATCAACCATCATAACAACTTTTTCAACTTAAGCCGTTTCGACTATCGGTGTTCGGGCCACTCTATTTTTTTCTCCTGCTCTGAACGCCCGGCGCAAAATGACGACAATAAAACCACCACCAACCGCCCTCCTTTCAACCACAACACAACCACGATTTGTACCCGTTTGTTGGCCGCCGCTGCTGCCAATTCATGAACCTTCGTTACCATCTGAACCACTATCATACTACTTCGAGTTTAACCTCTGCACCCATCATTCAGGTAACCAAATAAATGTCAAGTTTGTGAACATCGTAGTACATAAATATATAGAGAATTAAAAGCAAACAAACAAGTTGGGTCTGGGTTATGTGAGGAGATGATTCATATTAACAAAAAAACAAAAAAAAAAAAAAAAAAAAAAAAAAACTGAAATTTCTTTTTGAAACAAACTTGCAAAAAGTATATGTATAACAAATGAATAAAACTCTTTCATGCAATGTTTCGGTGGATGATGGAAAATGTAGTTTTCAAATAAAAATGACGTATGAAACTTTATTTAAAATCAAATAAAATTATTATGTCTTTTAGTCTAAAAGATAAATGGTTTCTTCTTGTAAACAATTATTGTCAATCCAATATTATCAAACGAATGGGTTACAAAGACTTATATATCCCATTGTTACAAATTGGGAAACTAGAATTAAAGTTACGATGATATTTTAGGATATCGCGCTGCATGATTCAAAGCTTTAGGGATTATAGCGGTTTTGATAATTCTTTACACATTCTTCACTACAATCAATGTGAGTATATCTTTTTGTTTTTTTCATTTTACTTTTTGGGGCTATTCATGTACCTTATGTCAAACTACTATTTCTTTTCACTAAATGCAATTCTCATGTGTGTTTGCTTTGTGTTACTTTGTGTATCTATGACTTCTCAAAATCATTAACCGTTGCGGCCTAGCATTTCAATGAATAGTACTATGGTATATACCCCTTGTGACTCTGTTGAGAGACCTTGGTTATTGCTATGTCTTTCATTACTACTGTCAATAGCGCTACTATATATAAATTTCATTTCTCTTTCATAGGGTTGATTTTGACCCGGATACTACTTATTACATAATTGCAAATGGTACCGCACATGAATTGCTAAACACTTTTTCTACCATATGTATTCAAAACAGGGTATCTTATATCAATACATTTTTTTATTGACATATACTATTTTCGTGTCATGTTTTAGGTTGTTTGAGACGCTTCTTTTAAGCTTTTGGATTTATATTTAAGTTTTGATTTCATTGTATTTTAGCTAGACTTGTCACTTTAGAACTATATGTATCCTGTAATTTCCTTTCAATGTAATAATTTATTCAATTCAATGTATTCAAATTTACACTTTTAGTCCATGAGCTATTGAACAATCGTCACTACGTGGCAACCTCGTTGATTCCGCCATCGGTTGGGGTGTTACAAATTGGTATCAGAGCCATGGTTATAGGGAATTAGGTTATTAGAATGCCTTTTAGCCTAGTCTATAACTAAGCTTACATTCACGAGTCCTCTCTATGTATATTTCTCTTTATTCTTATATTTTCTTTCAAGATATTTTTGCTATGATTCTTTCTCGTTATTCTTTCGGTATTTTGCTTGGAGAAGAAGACAATCGTATTTCACAAACGGAACAATATCACCAAGTTAGGAGTGACATCCATACCTTGGTGATTAGTTTCACTCCTCTATATGTTATACATCTTTGGAATATATCTTTGGATAGGAGTGACATCCATATCTCAAAGAGTATTTCGTCCAAAAAGAAACTTAACCACTAAGCTGGGAGCGATATCCTTAACTCAGTGACTGGTTTCACTCCACCGTAGTTTTCAATTTTGAAATACATCTTTGAGTTAGGAATGAAATCCACATCCCAAATATCTGTTTCTACACCTCGTTTTTAATCTCACTAAAGTTTTGGGAATTCACTAGTGATGGGGCACGTGCAATCTGGAAGGGTGAGCGCCTATATCATGAGTTTTCTGTCTAGGCCTAGTATTTCGTATAAATCCCTATCAAACGAGGGACCCGTATACCTACCTGGGAATCTTGGGATGAGCATTCACTTATAGGCTAAAGCACGCCTCCATAAGTCACTATGAAATTTCAATACTTGGGTTTAGTCAACGTTTCCTATGGCAAGTTTTATGTTATTGATATTTACGCCTTGTTTATCATTTTTAAGGTTCGATTTCATCTCTTGTTGTTTTATATGCTATTATTCATTAATCATTCGCATTTGGATTCTTCATCATCATTATTAAAACTTTTGTTCACTACATTATCGCATTAAAATTCACATTATTTCGTTTATGTTTTGTGACTTTTTCACTATAAGCATTTCTTCCCTGAGTTAAAACATTTTTAC
>JAUTDX010005072.1:0-34670 GCA_030844895.1 Ambrosia x helenae | reverse complement strand
CTCAAAGAGGGCATCTTCCCCTTGAATGTGCCATGTGGCATTAACTTATTTTACGAAAACAAATATTTAAAAACAAATTTAGATTTTTCTCCTTTATGTTTCCTCCCATAATTTTTAAACGTTAATATCTTTATATACGAGATTTTTAAAAAAAAAATTTATTATCTTTCCAACGAGGAGCATAGTGCTATATAAAAAAACGGAGAAAAAGAAACGACTATTCTTTGTTTGAAGTATTAGATGTTAGCATTGGATTTATAGATTGTTTTAGGTTAGTATTGAATATTGATATTAGAGTTATGTATTTTTTTTAGCCTTTATAATAGGTTTTATATTAAGAGTTATACATTTTTTTAGGTTAGGTATTGAATATTGATATTATAGTTAAGCATTTTTAAAGCCTTTATGATAGGTGTCAATACTAGAGTTATACATTGTTTTATGTTAGATGCCAATATTAGTATTTTATAGTTGTACATTTTTTTAGCCTTTAGGATATAAGTTTGTCAAGCTAACAGCATTCATTGTATTATTTCGATAGTGATAGTTGTATATCAAGAATAACAGGTTGTTACTTTTGTAAATGGTTATTTGGGACTTAAATTAAAAAATAAAAAATCCTATAATTAACTACACTTTGTAAATAGGATTTGTTAAATAATTAAATGAGTAAATTAGCAACTAATTAGATCACTAATTGTAAAATTGAAAAAAGAATACTTAAAATGAAGATATGAAAATAGAAAAAAGAAAACCAAAAGTAGGTCAGCTACGCATTTGTGGCTTTGTGCTATGGTTACTATTCACATCAATTTGAAATGTTATATATAGAATTTAAAGTTTTTAAATAATATTCCTCGATATGTATTAAAAATATAGACGACCATGTCAAATATAGATAACGTATGACAGCAATGACAATGGATATGAGAGTATACATAGTGCTTAATGGCAAATACGAATAGGATTATTGGCAATGGTTTACATGGATAGAAGTGTTGTTTACAAAAAAATATATATTAAAACATATATATTATAATTATTTAATTTTGTGTATTTAAAATTTCTAAGTTTTAATAATACTAATAGATAATTTTATATATTAAAAAAATATAGATGACCTTGACAAATATAGATAACGCATGGCGGCAAATGGCTGTGGAGATGTGAGTAGACGTGGTGTTTGATGGTAGATACAAATTTCGGCGGTGTTTTATATGGATAAAAGTATTATTTTATAAAAAAATATATTAAAATGTGTAGAGTATAATTATTTAATTTAGTATATTATTACAATTTTAAAATTTATAATATTAATAGATTAATTCTAATTTCTATAAATTGCAAAAAATATCCTTGTAAATCAAATAGAGTTAACTACAAGAATAACTCGTTTAGCTATTCTTGGGCACTTTAGTCATTTTATCAAAACTTAACTAGAAAAACTAACGGAGTTAGCTTTAGTACCCTAACATATTACAGAACTGAAATCATAAACCCTTAACATGTTAAAAAATAAAGTTAGTACCCTAAGATGTTACTTTCATAATCATCAGGGACTATCGTGTAGTTTTTATCTTTCTTATTAAAGTTTCTATTAAGTTATTTAAACAAAATTATTATCTATACTAGACTAATGTTTTTGAGTAAAGTACACGATTAGTCCTTTGTGGTTTTAAATTCTTTTCAAAATGGTTCCTAGGTATGCGTAATTATACAAATAGTCTAAATTTTTATAATTTGTAACACATTTAGTCTAAACTTATGCAATTTATAACATCTTTGGTTCCCATAATCTTTAATTTTAGGGATTAAATGTGTTACAAATTGTAAAGTTGTGACTAAAAGTGTTACAAATTGCAAATGTTGAGACTATCCGTGTAAGTTCTCACATTTAGAGATTTTTTTTGAAACCATGAGGACTATCCCCGCGCACTTTACTCTATTTTTTTAGAACGGCTAGATTAAGTGGTAGCGCTCACACTTGAGAACCCACAAGACAATAGTTCAACATCCTCTCCACATATGAGCATAGAAACTGAGGATCGAACCCCACCTCCCAAAAAATTTTTATTAACATTTTTGCCACAATCTTAGTTTTAACTCAGTACCTTAACCTTACACTTAACCGGTTAGCATTTACCAACTAGAGAAAGATCATTCGCCTATATTAAATGATGACCATTTATTAATGTAAAGATCGCAAGGTAATTATTTATATTGTTCTAGAAGTAGTTATTAACCATCTATTGAGTTAATTGTCAATTCAGTCCTTAAGGTTTGTTAAAAATTACTACTTTCATTAAAAAAAAATGGTTTTTTGATGAAAATGGCAAAAAAAGAAATACATATGTAAAATGATCAAAATACCCTTGACTTAACTGACTTTTCTTAACGGAGTTATAGGGTTGGACTAAAATGGCAAAAAATGGAAACCACAGGGACACATAAGAAAAAAAAACTTTTGGATGAAAGTGACAATTTTTAACAAACCTCAGAAATTAAATTGGCAATTAACTCACCATCTTTTATTGTAAAGATGGTTTATGGAAAACTATTCACATATTATAACATATTTAATGATAATGACATATTATATTTTTATGCAATTATCACCCAATAGGATATATTTTTTGTCAAGTTTTTTGATTTGGTTAGGTAGGTGGTTAATCATAGCTAAATGCACCAAAGATATTATGATTTTAAAATTTCAAAGACATTTATCTAATAATGTTTGGATTGGGAGGATTGGAATATTATTTGTATGAAATTATGGAAATCGCTTAAACTCAATTCACATTATTGTTTGATACATTAGAAAAGTATTGTTTTAAGATTCGAAACATAATCAATAATATCTATTACATTATAGCTAGATTTACACGATCTTTCTTGTTAAAATATACAATTTAATATCTTAAAAAAACTTTATTTATTTATTTTGTATTTGAATACACTTTTGGTAAAAATTTATTGAAGTGATTTGTAACCAAACATTGAATGTGAGGTAGTGTGCTTTTCGGGATATTGAAAAGTATACTCTGGATGTTGAAATGTAAAGTCAGGATATTGAAATAGAAATCAGTATAACTCAGTATATAAGGATATCGCTTGGGGTATTATAATTTAAATAAACAATAAAAAATGGAAGAACATGAGAACATTATGAGAAAAGCCCTTATCCCCTAAGGATGTCCAGTACAAAATCTCAGGACGTGGCAATCAACGCCTCCCTCTGGTATTTTTATTAAAGATAAAGTAAAGTACAATCCGAGAATGGTTGTAGATTAAAGTTAGTGATAAAAGATGATTATAATTGTGGTTGTGAAAAAAAATCATAGTAAAGAGTGAGAGAGCAGGGAATTTTGTGTCCTCTTTCGATCATAATGTCTCATTTATATAGAAAAGCAATGTAATTGATTTGCAAGAATCCATGTGTGAGGATTCGAGAAATAACTTGGTCTTCAGTTATGACCATTACAAGCCTTCCTCTACGCATCGTCTCCCATTAATTTCGCTCTTTTTAACCAGAACAAGTCAATGTAGCCCTTGTGACTGGCCTGCAACGCTTAATCATAGATAAAAGAGCAAAAATCAGATAATAATCATTAGCATTAACGATACTGAACTGCTTGGGATACTGAACATAGTCGGGATCCTGTCCCGACTTAGGATCCTAATCCAACTTGGGACCCTGAACCTACTCAGGATCTTGGTTCCAAAACATAAAATTTCACAATAACAATTCTCCCCAAAATTCAACAACGGTAATTAACATCATGACTGTTAAAATTTCTAATACAACAACAAATTCATTAGAAGACTTTATGCTCGAAATCCCTACTACGGAAAGAACATTCCGAGTCGAAGCCTATGTTCCCACTTGAGTTATTGCAAGAATCCCTAAGTTAAGCTTTTGTTTTTCCCTATCTAACATTGATATCTTGATCACTAGAGACACTATTGTTTGGGGTAATTTTTATAGCTTGGGAGCACACTACGTCACTTTACTAATTTGATCACTAAGTTGATTCGATTATTTTTTTAGCAAACAACTGTTAGGGTCCTGATCTGACAAATTGTTTTCTTGTGAAACGGTTTTGAGCGTAGGAAAGCACAATTCTTATACAAATTTAAAACTAGGTCATGCAAGAAAAACGTAAACATTGGTTGAAAGTGAACATGACTAATGATCCATGGTCTCTCTAATGATCATGAAGAAAGAGTCGCCATATCCCAAGAATATCGGATAGTTAGTTATTGCATCTTATCAATAAAATGGGACTTAATTGATTAATAGGAACACATACCCTCACTACTCACTTTTGCTTTTCGCAATTAACACTACATTTGAACGCAATCACTTACGTAATAACATTGTAACACTCAGATATTTGAAAGTTCTAGTTCGCGACTTGCAATTTATTTGCCATTAATAAAATTGACATCTCTCATAATGCAGGGTTGGCACACGTGTCGTACGTGGGTTTGTAGCCAACTGAGGCACCTCTGTGTCAGTCACAACAAAAGAAAAGTAAAAGAAAAGAATAAGAGAAGAAAGTAAAATAAAATCTCAAGAAGAGACGTCTCGTAATCCTAGAAAGAGCAAAAAGATATGAAATGCCAAAACCCTAATTCTCGTTGAGAATTTCGCTCTAAGGTAACAAATTGAATGCCTAAAGCATCGTACGGATAAATCTATCTAATGTTATTTGCCATAACCCTAGTCGAAGAATATTTTTGGGAAATCTAAGGCAAATGTATCGTATGTTGTGTTGTCAGCCGAACTGAGGACCCTCTATGTCCAATGAACACCAGTGAACCCATTCCTTGTAATGTACGGATAACAACAACTTACTTACCGGTTATGAGGAAGCTTTGTCCATGCCTTGATATGGGAATGTGTCGGGTGTATGGGGTCCGTCGATTATTCGGTATTAATCATTACCTTAACATATCTAAAATGCCTAGTGATAAAATCTGATTTTAAATTTAGGTGGACAACAATATTGGTTGATGTTGTACGATGCTTATTGGTAAATGGACCTATAACTGAGCAAAGGGAGTGTCTAGTTAGTCCGTATACCGATATGATTTCCTTACTAATGTAAGGTTAAACAATAAGAACCAAAATCAAATGAATCACTTAATTGCTTGCATATGAGATATAATTCATCTGGTATAAAGATCACCCAAAATACCAAGAGAAACTCATAAAAAACAATCAACCTTGACATATTATGCTAACCCCCTATTTATAACATGATAAGGTGGTTAGTTAAAAAGTCGGCCGAACTGTAACACCCCAAAATCATCCTTTCGCCTAATTACGCCATTAGGCGTGATTAGCAAAATAATAAAGTGAGACTCGAATAATGAAAACTTGGGTTATGTCCTATTTTGGAAATAACACTAGTTTTGCTAAATGAGTTTTAACAACAAAAGACTTTGGGAAAAACTTGAGGGGCCATAGTTGCCAATATGATAAAGTGGGTTTTATTAATAAAAATAAAACAATAAAAACAGAAACATTGTGTGTGGGTTTGCATTGTTTTAATATTTTGATTCTTGTTCTTTTTGGTTCTTTAATGTTTCGTAATTAAAAAAAAAAGGTTACGGTTTTTTTATTTGATTTATCAAGTTGATGTTTGCATCTTTATTTTCTTAAAAAAAAAAAAAAACTCACGCATTCCTTTATCAAGTGGTATCAGAGCTTTCGGGCTAGATATTATTCAAGGAACGAGTTCGCGGTGATTGAAATAAATCGGTTTGCATTTTTTTTTACTATTGTTCGGATTTTTGATTTAGTTTTAATTTTCTGAGTTGATTCGATATTATAATATTCTGTTTCGTTCGTAATCTCTATTTTATTTGTTTCGGTATTGTTTTGATCATCAGCGTTTGTTTTATTAAAAAAAATAATTTTCGGCTCCTAATATTCTTTGTTTTAGGATTTGATCTTGAGTATCAAGTTGTCTTGTATCCAAATTCCAATTTGTTTTAAAGTTACTGTTCTCAGTTTTTAAGGTTACGATTCCTTTTATTTATTTTAAAGTTTCTTTAGAAGTTTTGAAATTGTTTAAAAAAAAAAAACGATTTGTTTTTTTTAATTAGCTTGTTTGGAATCTTGATCTTGTTCAAAAAGCTTCTGTTTAGTTTTGATCCATAACGTTTCCTTTTATTTTAATATACAAAGCTTTTGAATAATATTATTAATTGTGTTCTTGATCTTACGATTTGTTTCTAGTGGTATTTGCAGGTTTTAAAATTCTCGGGTTTGAAGGTTCATTCAAGTTTATGAAGAACATCAAGAACTTGGATGAACATCATTAATATTTGTTTAAATCTTGGTTTTTGATCTTGTTTTAGTTGTTTGTGATTTTGTTACAGGAGATAAGGAAAGGATTTGAAAAAGGAAATAAGGCAAGAGATTAGGAAGATTCAAAAGTGAAATCAACACTCAATCCTTTCCATAATTTTCGGGATCTCTATCTTGTTGACCAAGGAGTTCGTAGTTCTCGGACATTTCACTTGGATCTTGGTTCTCGGTTTAAGGAGTTCTCAGACACAATCATCTTGGGAAACAAGTCTTGTTCTCGGATACTCACTAGAATTCGAACAAAGATCAGTTCTCAGATAACTCTAGTTCTCAAACAAAAGCTTTTGTTCTTGAACACAAAGCAAGGGTTCTTGGAAATAAATAGTTGTTCCCGGACACAAGCAAGTTCTCGGAGATACACAAGTCTAGTTCTCGGACAAACATCAAAATTCTTGTTCTCGACATAGTTCTAGAACTAGGACACCTGTTCTCGAAAACCAACACAAGTTCTCAGAAACCAACATAAGTTCTCGGAAACAGACATTAGTTCTCAGACAAGGTTCTAAGATTAGTTCTCGGACACAAGTTATAGTTCTTGAAAACCAACATAGGTTCTCAGAAACCAACACAAGTTCACGGAAACACACATTAGTTCTCGAACAAAGATTAGTTCTCGGACACCATTGTTTTGTTTAGTTTGGACTTAATTAATTAAACAACTTGTTAATTAAATCTAAAATCTACTAAAACAAATGGCGTTATTATAAAATGGTTGAGATGGATCACGAGGTGGGAAAAGCCAATTCCCCACCCAAGATGATAAGTGTTGACAACTATTTCTGGTGGAGAGGACGGTTCGAGGAATGGGCTTGTTTTTACCGGTTAAGAATGTGGATTTGCATCTCAGACGGGTACATACAACCATTCAAACAAGGTGAAGGTATTGTGCGGGCAAAGACTACTCGCTTTTAGTGAGATGAATGCAGAGCATAAACTAATGCACGAAGCTGAAAATAAAGCTAGAGCAGCCATTACCATGTGTTTGCCACAAGAAATCCTCCACACATTCAGCAGAAACAGGACAGCTAAAGACTTATGGGAGGCATTGGAGAAACGATATATGGGCAGTGCTGAAGTACAGAAGAACAAGAAGGAACTGTTGAAGTAACAGTTTGCAGTCTTCAAGCATTTCAAAGATGAGAGCTTAGAAGACATCATCACAAGATTCTACCATCTGCTTACTGAATTGGGAAACCATGAGATACAGTACACTGACAATGAGCTGAACGACAAGCTGTTGGACGCACTTCCTACAAAATGGGATGTGTATTCTCTAATGATCAGAAATAGAACTGATTACGGCATTATGACTTTGGACACCGTGGTAGGAAAACTAAGGGCTTACAGTTTCAACATGATGAAGAGGGAAGCAGGATCTGAACAGGTACAGGATCCAGGGATTTATCACGGAAAGCCTGCAACTAAAACCTCGTCAAGCAACAACAATGGTGTCTCGGCATTCTTCTCAGGTGACACATCTGGTAATATTATTCTTGATTCTGACGGTGAGTGTTGTTTTGTGTCAACATTAGGTGAGACAACTAAAGTCAAGGATATCCCTTCTGGCGGAAATGGAAAGAGTACAGGTGGATCATACACTGGAACAAGCAAGTCCATGCCGATGAGTGTTAAATCGGCCGAACAACAACTTGCTATGTTATCTTCCTTCATTGCTTCGTATGAAAATTACATTCAAGGAAAGATCAATGATCCAACACTCTTTGATGAAGATTTTGACCAGATTGACCCTGATGATCTAGAGGAGATGGACTTACAATGGAACTTGGTCATGCTCTCACGTAAGGCAAAGAAGTACATGGAGAGAACTGGAAGGAAGCTCGTTGGTGGAAGAGCTGGATTTGCCAAAAGCAAAGTGAAGTGTTACAATTGTCATTCCTTTGGCCACTTCGCAAGGGAATGTTCAAGACAACAATCAAGCAGCAACTCTAACACCACGCGACAGAGTTCTTCTGTTGCCCCACCTTCAAGTTCTAACAATTCAAGTTCTAGAGCACTCATGGTTGCCAAACCTGACGGCAGATATGACTGGAGTTCTATGATAGATGGTGATCGGGCTCTTATGGTAGAGATCAAAGATGAAAGTATGAAGTCAGAAGCATCTGATTCTGACAACGAGACCGTGTCTGAAACGGTCAAGACTGAAGAACATGTGACTGAAGCTGAATCGGTCAAAGCTGAAGAAGTTAAAGCTGATGAAAGTGCAGTGAAGTCTGAGGTAGCTGCTACTGAAAAATCTGAGGAAGTGGAAGAAATCATCAGAGACAACAAGCCGACTGAAGAGATTCTGGATCTAACAATAGTTACAAAAGGGATGTCAACAGCTGAGTTCATTGCATTCATGACTAAACTGGACTCTGACGCCAAAAAGGTACACATTTCTTTATCTATTGTCGTTGATGCTTTGCAAAAAATGTTTTGACTTTGTTGAGAAACTAGATTTCATAAATAAAGAACATGATATGCAAGTAGACCAGAATAAACAACTCATAGTGCTCTTAGATGAGCAAAAGGAGTTAAATTTTGGCAACAAAAATAGAGAGTCTGGCCTTAAGAAAAAGTTAGAAAGCACCAAGAAAGATCTTAAGGAAGTTAATAGGCTGCTTTGCATTAAAACTGGTGACTGTGAATTCCAATACAATGGTCTAGTAGAAAAAGATGAAACAATCGTGAAAATGCAGCTAGAAATCTTAGAGAAACAAAAGACCATTACTGAGCTGCGAAGGAAACTAGATCAATGTAGGAGCACTAAACACATGTATAATCAGATCATGACTTCCAGAACTGAAATAGCTGAGAAACATGAGAATTCAGGTCTAGGTTATAATGATGTTCCTCCTCCTTTCAATAGTAATTACTCATTTTTACCAAATGAAGAGGAAGTGTTTGATGTTGTCTATGGCCCTCAGACAGTAGATAGAAAAGAAACTAAGAAAGCAACAGAAAATGCGGGTAAAAAGGTTTAGCAGGATGTAGTTACTAAACCAAAAGACCTCAAGCCTACTGTAGAGGTCAAAACTGTGACACAAACAACTGATGGGTCGGGGGGTAAAACTAAGAAGGTAAATGATAAAATCAAGAAGTTTTCTAGACTCAAGGGATCTGATAAGATTTACTCTGACTCAGATTTCCCTATTTCGAAAGTTAACCCTGATTCCATTGAATCTGTTTTCGCGGAGATCGAATCTCCTAAAGTTTCAAATGACAAATCTGATGATAAAACGGATGCTGGTTCTGAGTCAGCTTCAACCATCTGAGACTGGTGAAGGATCCAACTCAAAGGGGCCACACAAAAAGCCCTTAGAGAAACGATCGTGCTTCAAATGTCACAACAAAGGCCACGTGGCTAGTTGTTGTCCCCTCAAAAAGACAGGAGCACCTACGGACTCAGATAGGGGAAAGCAAAAGTCACCTGTTAAGTCAGACGATAAAAACAAGTTGAGCAACTCGCAAAAGAAAAATTTGCAGAATAATTTGGAGAATGCTCAGGGTAGTGGTAATGGGGATGGACCGAGCAACACTGAAAATGCTCGTTTTCAAAGAAACCAACCTAAGTTCGTCCCTAGGCAGGTAAATACTGGGAACGCTGGCACATCTGGTGCTCCAGCTGCCAAACAGACAAACCCATGTCCCAGTAAGTACCAGCCGCTACACATGCAAAATCGTCACCAATCTATAAACGGTGATAGAAAATTTTCAAGACCCAATAACCAAAGTTTTCATAATAACAACGACCATATGGATAGAAATTATTCGAATGGTCAACAGTTTTGAGGAAACAATAACAATAATGGATTATCCAACCGAGGGAGATTTCCTCAAAGGTTTTCTCAGTCTCCAAATAGGAGACGTTACAACCAACCTAACCATTTTGAACAACAACAACGTCGTAGTCCTCAACGGTCCTACACACCTAAACAATGTGATGGATATTTGAAGGAATTTACGTTTGTAGAAAATGGTGTACCCAAGACCGTGATGGCTTGGGTTCCCCTAAACTAATTCCCTTTATCTGTGAGTGCAGGAGCTGCAAAGGAGGATTATCAACTGGTGGTATGTTGATAGTGGCTGCTCTAGGCACATGACAGGGGAGTTGAAGTTGTTGATTGATTTTATTAAAATTGATGGCGGTTATGTTAACTTTGCAGGAGCCAAGGGTGGACGAATAACTGGAAAAGGAAAGGTCACCAATGGCAAAATTACTTTGGATGATGTGAATTACGTGGAGCAGTTGAAGCACAACCTAATGAGTGTTTCTCAAATCTGCGACAAAGGACATTCTGTCCATTTTACTAAGTCCGAAGCATTAGTGTTGAAACTGGGAGTAAAGATTCATGAAGAATGGATAATCATGAGGGCTCAAGAAGAAATGATATGTACATCATGGATATGAGTGTTCAAGATGATGCAAAAGAAGAGCCGACATGTTTGTTATCAAAAGCATCAGAGTCTGATTCGATGTTGTGGCACAGGAGAATGGCACACTTGCATTTCAGGAAGATGAATTACATCACAAAGCATGGACTAGTGCAAGGTGTTCCATTGAAGAACTTTGGCGTGGAGGATAAGTGTCTGCCATGCAAGAAGGGCAAGCAACACAAGAAGCCTCATAAACCAAAGACTAAGAATTCCCTTAACTCTCCTTTTGATTTATTGCATATGGATTTGTTCGGTCCAGTAAATGTTAGGAGTTTAGGTGGAATGTATTATTGTCTTGTGATCACAGATGATTATTCACGTTTTTCATGGGTGTTTTTCCTAGGTTCGAAGGATGAAACAGGGGGACCTTGATGGACTTCTTCAACAAAACGGAGAACATCTTTGGAACCACAATAAAGAGAATCAGAAGTGACAATGGCTCGGAGTTCAAGAATAGTTGTTTTTCCATTTTCTGCATAAGAAAAGGGATTGAGCATCAATTCAGTGTGCCCTATGAGCCACAACAAAACGGGGTTGCTGAAAGGAAAAACAGGACACTGATTGAAGCAGCAAGGACAATGCTCGCTGATTCTAAGCTACCTGTCATATTTTGGGCAGAAGCTGTGAATACAGCGTGTTATGTTTTGAATAGGGTGTTGACTGTCAAGAAGCACCATAAGACGTGCTATGAACTCTTGAAGGGCAACAAGCCTAATCTCCATGGTTTTGAACCATTCGGGATACCGTGCACTATCTTGAAAAATAGAAACCAACCAAAATTCGGTGAAGTGGCTGACGAGGGATTTTTTCTTGGTTATGTGCCAGGTGCACCAAATAAAAGGGTTTTTAATAAAACAACAGGTCGTGTAGAAGTCGTTTTCAATGTTGACATAACTAGTTACACACCACAAGATACTGCACAGGCTACTGATCCCGACTGGCTCTTTGACTATGATTTTGTCTTTAAATCATTTAATGTTCCATATACCTTTAATGCAGATCCAAATGAGGTAAATGAAGAATTGATACTTGGAATGCCAGATGACGATGATGAAATATCACCAAGATCGATCATTCCAATCTCTACAGATAAAAACAAGAATGATGCTGATTTAGGAACCTCCACGTCAAGAGACAAATGTCCTGTTATCAATGAAACCGAAGAGGAAGAATTCGTTAATCCGTTCGGTACTGTACACACTTCGGGGGAGATAGGTTCAAATTTGGAGAAGAATATACGGTTGATGCTATTGCTCAAACTCGCACAAATAAAGATCATCCAGTGGAGAATATCTTAGGAGATCCTAATGCGGGTGTAAGGACAAGAAGTAGTATTTCTGAGTCGACGTGTTTATATGTTAGTATTAAAGATTCGGGCATCATCAACAAATGCCTTAAATGCTTCATCTCGCAAGTTGAACCAAAGAATCATCAAGTAGCACTTCGTGATAATGCGTGGGTGGAAGCTATGCAAGAGGAACTGGCATAATTCAGAAAGCTCAAAGTATGGGAGCTTGTCGATTTACCCTAGGGTGCTCAAGAAATCGGTACAAAATGGGTGATCAGAAATAAGACTGATGACAACGGAATAGTAGTGAGAAATAAGGCTCGCTTGGTAGTCAAAGGATTCAACCAACAATAAGGGATTGATTTTAATGTAGTGTTTGCACCGGTGGCAAGGCTCGAAGCAAATCGACTCTTTCTAGCCTTCGTTCCTACAAGGGCTTTAAAGTTTATTAGTTAGACGTCAAAAGCGCCTTTCTATACGGGAGAGTCCAGGAGCTGGTGTATGTCTCACAACCTCCAGGGTTTACTGATCCAGATCATCTAGAACGTGTCTATAAACTTGATAAGGCACTGTACGGATTACATCAGGCACCAAGGGCATGGTATGAGACACTGTCAACTCATCTCTTAGAAAATGGCTTTGAGAGAGGTAAAATAGACAGTACACTTTTCATAAAGAGAAATGGAGAAGATTTCCTACTGGTTCAGGTGTACGTTGATGATATCATCTTCGGATCGCCAACAAGGACATGTGCATTGAATTTGAGAAGGTTATGAAGAAGAAGTTCGAGATGAGTGCTATGTGGGAGCTGAAATTCTTTCTTGGTTTACAAGTAGATCGGAAGGAAGATGGGATGTTCATACATCAGACTAAGTATGTACATGACACTTTGACTCGTTTCAAGATGAATGAGTGTTCTACTTAAGCTACTCCTCGACCCGTGAATCATGGACTTCATCTAGATGCAGACAGCGATAAAAATGTCGATCCAACTTAGTATCACGCCATGATAGGTTCGCTTATGTATCTAACTGCTTCTCGACTTGACATTATGTTTGCAGTTTGTCTTTGTGCCAGGTTTTCAGGCTAATCCAAAGGAGTCACATATGATCGCTGTGAAACGGATTCTAATATACCTAAAGGGGAAACCCAAATTGGGAATCTGGTATCCAGCTGATAGCGAATTCCATCTTGTAGCGTATACAGATTCGGACTACGGAGGATGTAACCAGAATCGGATGTCTACTACTGGTGGCTGTCAATTTTTAGGAGGAAGAATCGTTTCCTGGCAGTGCAAAAAGCAGAGTTCGGTGGCTATTTCCTCATGTGAAGCAGAATACGTTGCTGCTGGTAGCTGTTGTTCACAGGTCTTGTGGATACAACAACAAATGCGGGATTACGGTTTGAATTTCACTCATACTCCTGTACTTATTGATAATCAGGCCACCATTTCAATCACAGAGAATCCCAAAAACTTTCCCAAAACAAAACATATAGACATAAGGCATCATTTCATAAGGGATTGTTTTGAGAAAAGGATGATTTATTTGAAAAAGGTTGATACTTTAGATAACCCAGCTGATTTGTTCACAAAAGCTTTCGATAGAGCTCGGTTTGAACTGTTAGTGCAGCTGAACGGGATGAGAAACCCGGAATAACTTTTCATTTTCTCATTAGTGCTGAAGCTTTTAGTTTTTAAGTTTTTAGTTAGTTTTTACTTTGTTTATATTTGCTTCTGCTTCGTTTCGCAAAAAAAAAAATTAAAAAAAATATTAAAATTTTTTTAGCAATGCTGGTACCTAATTGGAAATGATAGCACATTAGCAGTTGATTTTGTTACAGTTAATAAAACTGAGCAGAAAAATTAAAGCTAAGTGTGGCTGCATCTTCATTATATGATGTACTGGTAGACAATTGACACACGAATCCAGTCTGTTAATTGAAATAGAATTCTTAATGACTGTTGATTCTGTGGGATACATGTCATTTTCGTATGATTTTATGGTCTTAAATCTTGCGTTGATAGCGTGTTACAATATTCTGAGGTTTCAGGTCTTTAAATTGTTAAATTTATCCGGGATTATTTGACTGGTCTTTTGCTGCATCCAGATACATGCTGACCTAGACTTTGTCAGAACATCTTAAAAGAGCATACGATAAATGCCAAAACCCTCAAAGGCTCAAAGGCAATCACTTATAAATGCCTAAGGCTGAAAATTCGTACCGCATAAAATGGTATTTGTCTTAACCCTGGTTGAGTACACATTTGGTTACTTTGTTGCATCCAGATATATGCAGACCTGTACACCTTCGTGACTCGTACCTTGTAAACAATAAGGATAATGGCAATTTACTCACCTATTACGATGAACCTTTGTGCATGACTTGATCGCGGGGGTATGTCATGTCGTGGGTAACATAGATGATTCAGTTTAATACACTTAAATGCTAAGATGGATTTGGAATCGTTAAGTGTTATATTGTTTATGTGGATACATAATACTGGTAATCGTCTTGGAATGCAGTCTTACATATTAAAAAGTTGTTAAGAACATTAACTCACTGTGACATCTCAATCTAGCTGATATGATCCTTTTAACCAGTGGTTGCTATAATTAAAATAGAGTGTTTTTATGTTTGTACATAGTTTATTTAATTTGTCTTTACGTTCATTTACTTTACTTGTCAAAAAACCCAAAAATCCAAAAAGATTTTATTTTGCTTTAGGATTTAACGCACGAGAAACGGTTGTTCTGTGGTGGATCTGACTATTTAGAAAATTTTGAAAGTTGTTTTTCTAAAAAACTTAGAAAATTTTGCAAAACAGCATATCTTTTGAAAGCTTATGAATTTTAACCGCAAAACAATTTTTGTCAAAGGTGGTTTATATACTTTGTAAGTTTATATTTGTTATGATGGTTTACTTACAAGTTTGTTGAGTGTGACAGGTTTTTTATTTTGATGATAATGATGGACGTGATGAGGTCTGAACCTCCTTTTGGACAAATTCATGTGATTCAAGAAATTGTTTTTGAAGAAATAGAGACAAGAAGACGACAAAACACTGAAGTTCTAAACAACAGTTGCTGATTTTAGAAGACTTAGCAGCTCAGGGGGAGAAATATACATATAGGAAGAAATATTCTGTATTTCTAGGGGAGTAAAAAGACTTCAGATTGAGTAATGCTTCGTGTAGGGCTCAAGGGGAAGTTTTTACAATCCAAGCTTATTCTTAGGGGGAGTTACTTAATTCTCAAGAGATGCCAAACACAAGAGAGCTGTTAAAGACTCAAGATCACAAGTTAAAGAAAATAAGTAGAAGTGATCTGCCAAGTTCTTCTAAATTACTTTGGTAGACAATCTCAAGATCAAGCTGTTGAAGATTAAAGACTTCAAGTGGAAGACAATTGAAGATACTTTGAGATTTGAAAAATAATCTTAAAGAGCATCTGTCATGGGGGAGTTTGTTGGTGCAAGTTTGTGACAGATACTCAAACGGACAAACAAACGCTCGGGATTATTGACAGAAGACTTTTTATTGTTCGTGTCGTTAGAAGAACTTGTCTAAGTTAGTTCTAGAATAGGTAATTAAGCTTGCATTGTAAAAGCCTAACAAAAGCCCAGATAAAAGCCCATGAGGATGCATGTATATAAGCAAATGATGCATGGGGTTTTAGGGGTTGGTTAGTTGGTGGGTCTTGTGTGGTAGATAGAGTTTGAGAGAGTTCTTGTGCAAGCTAGATTACAAGATTCATAGTTCGGTCTTATTGTATGTTATCAGTGATTCGTGCAATAAGATAAAACGTTAAAAGTAATCTTGTGATTGTTCTTAGTGTGATATCCACGAATCAAAGATATTCCGCGTCTAGGATTAGTGTTTGGTTTGATTGCAGAGAAGATCTTAAGGGAAAGGGACCTACAGTGTGTGTGTCGTGTAATGATCAGGAGAATCATCTCTTACACTAACCCAAACCCTAAGTCATGAACCTTACTCAAACCCAAGCCAAATCAAGGGGGTTGTCGGTGCATTAGCAAGAAACGGGTCATCTAAGTCCTAATGAACATCAAGGTACCTTTTATTTCGTAGAAATTGATGTTATACTCGTTTTTATCATGGTAAAAATCTAGGGTTTTGTCAAAAACGTGAGATTCTAAGTTGTTGTAGGTTTCTCTAGCTTTAGGGATCCTCAATCATACCTAATTTGGTTACAAATCACATTCTACACATGTGTTTGATTCTAGTCATATGATTATGTTAATGTGTAAAAATTGGGGTTTAACCTCTAGGTTGAAACTCTCTATGTTTAATGAATTAATTGACTCTTAGGAGTTGTTATAATGAGGAATTTAGGCTAAAGAGCCTAAACAACATGATATGATAAGGATTAGATAAATGGGTGCACACTAAGTGTTTGATGAAACGCCTTAATAGCCTTGTTTATAAATTGAGGTGAAAACTTGATTTGGGTTATCATGGAATTACCCGCATATAAATGTGAAACACATATTTAAAAGATGGATCACAACATACATGAAAAATATAGCCCAATGAAAATTGGGAAAGTGATATATGATGCTGTGAATGAACTCATGAGATGTGTTAGTTATTGGATATGATAAATAACTTAACTAATCTTTTGAGTATAGTGAAAGTTGATCTTGTCAAGCTCGGTGCAAGCTTGGAAGGAATGGATCAACGAACAAAACGGGTCAAGCGGATATGAGCTTAAAGTGCAAGTAAATGAGAATGAATATAAGGTAAGTTTTACTTACACCGTTAGACTATAACGTAGCTTAATTGTTGTATACACTCGACTTAATTCTAGTGTATGTGATAAAGGTAAATCCCAAGGGGTGGAATCTATTAAATGGGTCGCTTTACGTGCATTCAAGTCAAAACGTGGTTTATGATCTTAATCGAGACAATGAGTTATGACCGAATGATGAAATCCATCAAACGGGTCAGTTAATAAAGACATGTGAGAAATGATGTTTTAATCCAAATGAAACATTTCAATGGAGTCGATAACTAAGATGTTAAATGGGTCAAGTGTGTGTCACTTGAACCATAGGTAAAGAAACTTGGGTAACATAGTATCGTGAACTATGGGTCCAAACGGGTCAAATGGTGAAGTCCTCATCATTTGAGTCCATCACTTGATGCATGTATTCCAAGAATTAAGATTCTTGAGGTTAAATGAATCAAATGGCAAAGTATTATCATTTGAGTTACGAGAAATTAATGTGTCAATCTAGAAAGCACGCAGGTAAATGCACTTGCACAGGTATGCTTAATGCTAAGAATCATGGAGGATAAGCACAAGGCATGAATTTGGGTCAAGGTCACCCGGTAAGTCCGTAGATAATTAAACGCCTTCGGGCGAAGCAACATGGGTACTAAAACTACCTACATGAAGTGTGAGTGTAAATCAAGAAAGTCATTTCCATAACTATGTCTAATGCGCGCTAATGTGCTTAGAATTTACTAAATAAGAGGAGACTTGAGAAAAGGTGAAAATCTAAGTCCGGAAGGACTTAGAGGTTTTTAAACAAGTCAATCAGTCAAAAGCAATGGGTTGAATCAAAAGTGTCACCATGGATGGCTAAATTTATGGATTTGCCTATAAAGGGGCATTTTGGGAATTTAAAGATTTACTAAGGTTAAATCTAATAACGAAGTCATAATGACACAAAACGGACAATGCTTTTAGTTGAACATGTGTCCAATGAGTTGACAATATGATTGGAATGCCTTTGGTGTGCTTAAAAAGTGTCTTGTAGATTCCAAGGCCTTAACGGTCGATTTAGGTGAAAAACATGTAAGTAATAGTTAAGCCGAAAGGGGTAATAAACCACCATAAACGAGCATCTTTCAAGCCCAATAAAGGGTATCAAACAAGTCCCCAAGTGCCCCTAGGAAGGGCCTTGAACTTGGTTTAAAAACACCCAAAGGTTGGGGAAAAACAAGCAAAGAAACAGAAGATGTTTGCTTAGACCAGAGGATTGTTTAGACCAGAAGAAAAAAATGAGCAGAGAATGTTTGCTCAGACCAAAGGATTGTCTAGACCAGAGGAAGAATGAGCAGAGGATGTTTGCTCAGACCAGAGGATTGTTTATACCAGAGCAAAAATGACCAGAGGGTGTTTGCTCAGACCAGAGGATAGTTAGACCAGAGGAAAAAAACTGAGCAGAGGATATTTCCTATATTATTGACAAATCACTAACCATTCTTTGTGTAATGGTGCTAGGTATTCGTGTGGCGGGACTTCCGAAGCAAAGATTAAGTCGTGTGAAGAACCGAACACACCCGAACGCTCAATTAGCTTCCGCATTTTAAGTTCCCGATTAAAACGCAAGCTTTAGTACATGTTTTTAGTAAATCTAATTATAAGAAAATTTATTTGGACCTATAATATAGAAATCATAATGGGTTTGATTTCATAAATATCAAAGTCCGAAATCGGGAGTGTTTACTCATTAAGACCAAAGCCGGTAAATTCTAATGTTAATCGCGTGTTTATGGGTTAGGGTCTTACAAGTGGCATCAGAGCCATAGGTTTGAGGGATCCAAGTGTCGAGAAGGATAATTGGACTCAAATTGTGCACTCAAAGTGTTGAAGGGTGTTCGGTTCGAGGCTTGATTGAGGAATTTGGTAAGTAATACCTATAATTACATCCGGTTAGTCAGAAATTGTTATAGGTAATCAATAGTGATATCATGTAGATACGCGCTATCTGAAGAGCTTGGTAAGGAAATGGTTAGGTAGCATGGGGCCTATCCACAGGTTAATTCAGGCAACGAAATTCTTGTATAACAAGAAATCTAACATTCCTAATGCAAGGATGCATGCTAATACTGAGATGACATATTATTAATCAATTGTAATCGTAAACGTGACAGGGATGAGAACATTTTATTCGATCCAGATAGGATCGAATGATTCACCGAACGAGGTGATGGAGGGTTCGGGAGCACGGCTGATAGCTTGCTCACTAAGGACCAAGGCAAGTAATGACTCAGACTAACGGATCGATGACGAAAGGGAATCACAAGGGCATGTATAAATCAGGTACACGCTCTGAATCATAGTAGGTGCATTAGTATGCAATTATCACCTGAAGAGGTGGTAATTGCTGCAAACAAGAAGCAAAATGAGAAACGGGCATTGTTCGTGATAGTGAACAATCAATACACAAAGGTAACTTGAACGCCGAAATCGGGATGTGGGTAATCTTCCCAAACTAACATTTGAAAACAAAGAATGCTAGAAAAGCATTGCGGTCACGCCAATGGGTGTGATCACACAAAGTATTACGAAGCGAAAACACATCGTTGGTTTTAAATGAATAAAGACAAGACCAAAATATCAAATAAATATCCTGAAAAAGGTTTTACGAAATGAAATAGGGGACATAAGCACGAGCTGAAAATTTGCTTGCATAGGATGTGATGTGTTAATTATAAAATTTCGTGCATACCATATGCGATTTACTTACCCTAGACAGGTAAGTGTTAAACATATGATATGATGGGTTTCTTATAATTAATACATATGCAATCTATGTAGAAAAGGCTTAGTAAGTGTGAGGTGTCGGGGGATTTTTGACGTAGTCCACTGTCAAACAAGGTAGGGATGCGATCCATGCAAGACCTTGAGTGAGGCACCAGCTTATACGTTGGGCTAGCAAAGCGGGCAATATACTATACGAGTTATTTTTGGTTGTTACAGAGATAGACTTGAACCTTAAATTATGGTTGAATCATAAGTAAAGTCGGTTTGTAAATAGACTTGAATCTTAATCAAGGTTGAGTCATTAGTAAATTCGATTTGGAAATAGACTTGAATCTTAATCAAGGTTGAGTCATAAGTAAATTAGGTTTGGAAATTAACTTGAATCTTAATCAAGGTTGAGTCATAAGTAAATTCGGTTTGGAAATGGACTAGAACCATAATCAAAAGTTGAGTCATAATCACATTTGGGTAAGTCGTAAATCTTCAGATTAATGACATAAACATCGGATTTGGGGCAGTAAAACATTCAACCCTCGGGTTGAGGATGAAAAATTGTAAACTGTGAAAACATTGGATTGTATAATTGGTACAATCTAATGGAATTCGTGATAATAGGAGATTAGTCGATACAATTCGTTGTAAAGACCAAATCGACACTGTGTAATATGAAAAGAAAAACGACCACAACTTATATTAAGATCAGTAAACCAGAAAAAGGATTTTAGAAAATAATCATTCTAAATAATGAAATGATTTGAACTCTGAAAACTAAAAAATATTTAAACGGGTCGGTTGGGGCAATGACCACCAATCGAGTTAGCAAAATGGGAACTTGGGGAAAACCTAAATCCAAATTAACGGACACGAATTAGATATGTTGTGGGGAAAGCCCAAGCAGAGTAAACCGGATAACTCACTTGGTGTGAGGTTAAAAATAGGGGAGTCATAATGGATCATACCTTAGATTAAGACACTTGGAATATATGAGCCTAGCAAACAGGCTGGGCAAGGTGGAACCCAATAAATATATCCAAGGGATTAGAAAACAGCCAGGTTAGTCTTGGAAATCAAGACAAATTACTTATTAGTAATCGACGCATACACATGTATGCATATGCATGTTACATTCATGGTGTCATAGTAGATGCCCTAAGGTGCATGATAGAATGGACCCTTAAAACATTGCATCCTTCAAGATAATGGTGGACGAGGATAGTATGCGGTTCTAAAGCGAATCTATGAAAAATACATGAATAGCTAGAATTTCCTGTATGGGTATGTAAATAGATGTTATGCAAAGCAATAACGTCTAGTCATACAGAAGAGTAGTGTTATAAAGTCGAGGCCTTCATACAAAAAAATCAAAAAGTTAGACGGTCGAGTAAAGGGGTAACAACCCTAAGTATATAGTACTAATTGTTAGACAATAGAATGTCATGGGATTTAGCGGCGCTCAAATTTGATGATAGACACTTAGGTTCTTTGATGTGACCAAAGAAACAACACAAGAAAGGTTTCGGGGACGATACCTCTTTAAGGGGGGTAGACTTGTAACACCCCAAAATCATCATTTCGCTTGATTATGCCATTAGGCGTGATTAGCAAAATAATAAAGTGAGACTCAAATAATGAGAACTTGGGTTATGTCCTATTATGGGAATAACACTAGTTTTGCTAAATGAGTTTTAACAACAAAAGACTTTGGGAAAAACTTGAGTGGCCATAGTTGCCAATATGATAAAGTGGGTTTTATTAATAAAAATAAAACAATAAAAACAGACACATTGTGTGTGTGTGTGTGTGGTGTAATGATCAGGAGAATCATCTTACACCAACCCAAACCCTAACTCATGAACCTTGCTAAAATCCAAGCCAAATCAAGGGGGTTTTCAGTGGATTAGCAAGAAACGGGTCATATAAGGCCTAATGAACATCAAGGTACCTTTTATTTGGTAGAAACTGATGTTATATTCGTTTTTTTATCATGGTAAAAATCTAGGGTTTTGTCAAAAACGTGAGATTCTAAGTTGTTGGAGGTTTCTCTGGCTTTAGGGAGCCCCAATCATACCTAATTTGGTTAAAATCACATTCTACACATGTGTTTGATTCTAGTCATATGATTATGTTAATGTGTAAAAATTGGGGCTTAACCTCTATGTTGACATGCTCTATGTTTAATGAATTAGTCGACTCTTAAGAGTTGTTACACGATCTTTCCTGTTAAAATAAACAATTTAATATCTTAAAAAATACTTTATTTATTTATTTTGTATTTGAATACTCTTTTGGTAAAAAATTATTGAAGTGGCTTGTAACCAAACATTGAATGTGAGGTAGTGTTCTTTTTGGGATATTGAAAAGTATACTCAGGATGTTGAAATGTAAAGTCAGGATATTGAAATAGAAATCAGGATAACTCAGTATATAAGGATATCCCATTGGGTATTATAATTTAAATATTCAATAAAAAATGGAAGAACATGAGACATTACGAGAGAAGCCCTTATCCCTTATGGATGTCCGGTACAAAATCTCAGGAGGTGACAATCGTCGCCTCCCTCTGGTATTTTTATTAAAGATAAAGTAAAGTACAATCCGAGAATGGTTGTAGATTAAAGTCAGTGATAAAAGATGATTATAATTGTGGTTGTGAAAAAATCATAGTAAAGAGTGAGAGAGAAGTGAATTTTGTGTCCTCTTTCGATCAGAATGCCTCATTTATATAGAAAAGCAATGTAATTGATTTGCAAGAATCCAAGTGTGAGTATTCGAGAATTAACTTGGTCTTCAATTATGACCATTACAAGCGTTCCTTTACGCATCGTCTCCCATTATTTTCACCCTTTTTAACCAGAACAAGTCAATGTAGCCCTTGTGACTAGCCTGCAACGTTCAATCATAGATAAAAGAGCAAAAATCAGGTAATATTCATTAGCATTAACGATACTGAACCTGCTTGGGATACTAAACATAGTCGGGATCCTGACCCAACTCAGGATCCTAAACCAACTTGGGATCCTGAACCTACTCAGGATCTTGGTTCCTGAACATAAAATTTCACACATAACAATTCTCCCCAAAATTCAACAACGGTAATTAACATCATGACTGTTAAAATTTCTAATACAACAACAAATTCATAACAAGACTCTATGCTAGAAATCCCTACTACTGAAAGAACATTCCGAGTCGAAGCCTATGTTCCCACTTGAGTTATTGCAAGAATCCCTAAGTTAAGCTTTTGTTTTGCCCTATCTAACATTGATATCTTGATCACTAGAGACACTATTGTTTGGGGTAATTTTTATAGCTTGGGAGCACACTACGTCACTTTACTAATTTAATCACTAAGTTGATTCGATATTTTTTTTAGCAAAACAACTGTTAAGGTCCTGATGTGACTAATTGTTTTCTTGTGAAACGGTTTTGATCGTAGGAAAGCACAATTCTCATACAGATTAAAAACTAGGTCATGCAAGAAAAACGTAACGTTGGTTGAAGGTGAATGTTGACTAATTATCCATGGTCTCTCTAATGACCATGAAGAAAGAGTCGCCATATCCTAAGAATATCGGATAGTTAGTTATTGCATCTTAGCAATAAAATGGGACTTAAACTGATTAATAGGAACACATACGCTCACTACTCACTTTTGCTTTCGCAATTAACACTACCTTTGAACGTAATCACTTACGTAATTACATTGTAACACTCAGATATTTGAAAGTTCTAGTTCGCGACTTGCAATTTATTTGCCATTAATAAAATTGACGTCTTTCATAATGTAGGGTTGGCACACGAGTCGTACGTTGGGTTCGTAGCCAAACTGAGGCACCTCTATGTCAGTCACAACAAAAGAAAAGTAAAAGAAAAGAATAATAGAAGAAAGTAAAATAAAATATCAAGAAGGGATGTCTCGTAATCCTAGAACGAGCAAAAAGATATGAAATGCCAAAACCCTAATTCTCGTTGAGAATTTCGCTCTATGGTAACAAATTGAATGCCTAAAGCATCGTATGATAAATCTATCTAATGGTATTTGCCATAACCCTAGTCGAGGAATATTTTTGGGAAATCTAAGGCAAATGTATCGTATGTTGTGTTCGCAGCCGAACTGAGGACCCTCTATGTCCAATGAACACGAGTGAACTCATTCCTTCTAATGTACGGATAACAACAACTTACTTACCGGTTATGAGGAAGCTTTGTCCATGCCTTGATATGGGAATGTGTCGGGTGTACGGGTGGACCAGTAAAACATTCAACCCTCGGGTTAAGGATGAAAATTTTTAAACTGTGAAAACATTGGGTTGTATAATTGGTACAATCTAATGGAATTCGTGATAATAGGAGATTTGTCCATACAATTCGTTGTAAAGACCAAATCGACACTGTGTAATATGAAAAGAAAAATGACCACAACTTATATTGAGATTAGTAAACATGAAAAAGGATTTTAGAAAATAATCATTCAAAATAAATAAATGATTTGAACTATGAAAACTCAAAAGTATTTAAACGGGTCGGTTGGGGGAATGACCACCAATCGAGTTAGCAAAATGGGAACTTGGGGAAAACCTAAATTCAAATTAACGGACACGAATTAGATATGTTGTGGGGAAAGCCCAAGCAGAGTAAACCGGATAACTCACTTGGTGTGAGGTTAAAAATAGGGTGAGCCATAATGGATCATACCTTAAATTAAGACACTTGGAATGTATGAGCCTAGCAAACCGGCTGGGCAAGGTGGAACCCAATAAATAGATCCAATGGATTAGAAAACAGCCATGTTAAAAAGCCGGGTTAGTCTTGGAAATCAAGACAAATTACTTAATAGTAATCGACACATACACATGTATGCATATGCATGTTACAATCATGGTGTCACAGTAGATGCCCTAAGGTGCATGATAGAATGGACCCTTAAAACATTGCATCCTTTGGGATAATGGTAGACGAGGTTAGTATGCGGTTCTAAAGCGAATCTATGAAAAATACATGAATAGTTAGAATACCCTGTATGTGTATGTAAATAGATGTTATGCAAAGAAATAACGTCTAGTCAACCAGAAGAGTAGTGATATAAAGTCGAGGCCTTCATACAAAAAAATAAAAAAGTTAGAAGGTCGAGTAAAGGGGTAACGACCCTTAGTATATAGTACTAATTGTTAGACTATAGAATGTCATGGGATTGAGCGGCGCTCAAATTTGATTATAGACACTTAGGTTCTTTGGTGTGACCAAAGCAACAACAAAAGAAAGGTTTCGGGTACGAAACCTCTTTAAGGGTGGTAGACTTGTAACACCCCAGAATCATCCTTTCGCTTAATTACGCCATTAGGCGTGATTAGCAAAATAATAAAGTGAGACTCGAATAATGAGAACTTGGGTTATCTCCAATTATGGGAATAACACTGGTTTTGCTAAATGAGTTTTAACAACAAAAGACTTTGGGAAAAAACTTGAGGGGCCATAGTTGCCAATATGATAAAGTGGGTTTTATTAATAAAAATAAAACAATAAAAACAGACACATTGTGTGTGTGTGTGTGTCGTGTAATGATGAGGAGAATCATCTCTTACACCAAACCAAACCCTAACTCATGAACCTTCCTCAAATCCAAGCCAAATCTAGGGGGTTTTCAGTGCATTAGCAAGAAACTGGTCATCTAAGTCCTAATGAACATCAAGGTACCTTTTATTTGGTAAAAATTGACGTTATACTTATTTTTTTTTATCATGGTAAAAATCTAGGGTTTTGTCAAAAAACGTGAGATTCTAAGTTGTTGAAGGTTTCTCTATCTTTAGGGAGCCCCAATTATACCTAATTTGGTTACAAATCACCTTCTACACATGTGTTTGATTCTAGTCATATGATTATGTTAATGTGTAAAAATTGGGGTTTAACCTCTAGTCATTAATAAATTTGACGTCTCTCATAATGCAGGGTTGGCACACGTTGTAAGTCAAAGATCTTCTCTACCGGGTATCAAACAACACACAAACAAAGGCGGAAAACAGTGATTGTATGTAAAGAACAAAGAAGAAACCTTAAACTGAAAGATTATATTGATTGAGTGTACACAGTTTCGAAGAACCATCTGGTACACCTACTAGCCGAATACAAGAGAACAATTAACAAAAGACTAGCAACCCCAAAATAGTCTAGGAACCCCCTATTTATAGTTACATAGGCGGTCACCTTACATGGGCCACTTAGGCCGAAACCCATCAAGACAAAATACAAGCCCAAGACAAACGCAAACCTCTAATTATGGCCCAACAATATCCCCCTAGGTTTGTGTTGGCTTGGCGAGCTCACTGTTGCCTCTTGCTGCTTCTCTTTGACGTCTTCTTCTTTTTCTCCAATGCTTTCTTCCACTCTTCGGTTGATTTTCCAACATAAGGACCAAACAACTTCGTATCCACTCTTCCTCTATTATCAGCCCCTAAACCCAACGCTAATATCTGAGCAACTGCACCAGTAAAAGATTTCGCACACGCTTCATAATCTGGATCACATTGACTTTGGTGTTTCACTAGAATTTCAATGTCTTCAGAATGTAGGCTCATCAAATCTTCACATCATAGACTCTGAACTCATCACTTTCACAGAAAATTACTGCAGATCGAGAAGTAGGATCATAAACCCAGAACTTCATGTCTTTCAAGCATCCTTTATCCAATGGCCTAGATAAAGGTATAGTCTTCATTTTATCAGTAGGAGGCCATTGAATAGTCTTGAATGGTTTTCCCTCTGGTGTCAACACATCTTTATACTCAACATGAAGTGAATTAGCAGTCTTCATATCTCTGAAGTTCACCTTTGCTTGCTCTTGAATCTTTTTATGAAAAGTAATCCCAATCCTATTTCTAGGATTTCTCACCTGATTAATGAATGGAGCTTTAGCAAGTTCAGTCAGATCCACTTTGGTCCAAGAGCTAAACGCAGCTGTAGAAGCATAATATTCAACTGCTCCATTTCCTCGATGAACCACAAACACCCTTTATCATCATTGTATCTCCAACAGTTTATTCCTGTTCTATTTCCATACTTATCAAAGCGATCCCTAGTAGTTGTCACGAACCTTTCAGGTTGTTCTTCCATAGGATCATTGGGTGGTTCAGCTGTATTCTTTATGATAAAAGTGCTTCCTGGACGACGATCTCTAACACGAGGAATCTGATCAGCATAATACTTTCTCATTTGTTCTTCATGCTCTTTCTGTGCCTTCTCATGCTCTTCAGGTGTCATAACCTTCTCCACGAAAGAAGATGTCTCTGTGAATTCCTTTCCAAACTTGTTTTCCATCTTCTGAGTCAAATTGAGCAGTCTGGCAGACACATCACCCAAACTTGACTCCAATTCATTGATCTTCTGATTCTTCTCAGTGACAGTCTCCATCAGACTTTCTCTTTTCTGCAATTTATGAACATCCACTTCAGCAAAGATATCTTCATCACTATCAATTCCTTCAGTACTAGCTTCTCTCTCTTCAGTTGTCAGAAATTCAACATCAATACTTTTTCCTCTCGCTTTATCAGCCAGATAAGCACTCTGAGCTCTTTGAAATGCTTCTTCATTAAATAACACCTTTCCTGAGTCAGGCACACTGGATGATCCAGCACCTTCATGTATTCTACCAGTAATGGGTGCTTTGCTCACATACTGCGAAAATGATTCGGTTGCAATAGCAACATTGGTAGTTTCAACGTTAGTAGCAGCATCAGTAATAGTAGTCAATCTAGGATCTCGTTTGCTTCTCTTTCTGGGTCGCAAATCAGCACTTGGGTCTTCTACACCGACTGGTGTCTCAGCTATAACATTGGATGGAGGATTCCTTTGTTCAGCTTCACGGACAGAGTCAAGTATTCCTACAAGAACATCCACTAGAGGAATAGCAACTTCCACTTTAGCAGTTACAGGAATTTCAGTAATGGTCTCTTCTTGATTCACTTCTCTTTCAACTTCAGGAACTGACGCGCTTTCGGTAATAACGGCATCAATTTCATCATCATTCAAATCATCAAACTCAAGATCATCAACTTGCTCTTCATCATTTCTTTCAGCTTGATTATCTTCTTCAACTATCTCCTCATCATCACTCTCAATCCCAGTCAAATCCACCTTTTCAGGAGGTGACCGTTGTTCAGCAGGTGGAGGTTCCACAATCTGTACATCATGTTCTTCAGCAACTAGAACAGATGCAGGAGTTGGAGCTTCTTCAACAATTTCGCTAAACTTTCCAAACATTACTAGTGGAAATCTTCCCTCAAAAACTTGCTGGGCATCTTTACGATTCTATCTAATCAATCCAAAAACCTGGGAAGCCATGCATTTCCTGTCATATGTTTCAACCGTCCTTTCTAGGTTTGGATACTTGGATTCCAATATCATCTGAACAAATCTTGGAAACTTGTAAAGTACTTCTTGTTGAGGGTCTTTGCATTTACCAGCATATCTTCAAACACACACTTGGAGTAGTTGAAGTTCTATCCCTCAATCAAGGCTACAACTCCAAAAATATATTTCAAACTTATTTGATCCAATCCACTCTTGTTGCCTCCCAAACTCGCCAAAAACATATGAATCAACAATCTCCAGTAGCTTGGAAATAATTTCTTTACATACGGAGATGCAGACAAATCACCTTCGTATCCCATTCTTCTCAGCACTGGAATAATTCGTTCTTTTTTGAAACTGATTAGATCATTGGGGGAATCACCTAAAAGTAGCACATTTCGAATATCTTGTTCTAAAATCACCACCTCAGTTCCTCGAACTCTTGAGCGAATGGAAGTGTCTGTCTTTCGTGCAGTAGAGTTGTCCCAAAATTCAGTAATCAAGTCCGTGAGAACAACCGGATTTTCTCTCATGGCATGCGCAACTCTACAGGTGTTGAGGCCAACAATCAAGGACTTGAACTCCTGCATGTGCTCCTCAGGAGGGTCAGAAAGAAAGCATACCACGTTATGATCCCTTTCGAACCTTGGTACGTGAACGGCCACTCCTGCACAAAACGAGTCGGATTAGGCACAAGAGTGTAAATAAAAATTCAAAGTCATTAAAAATAAGTTAATGGGCCCCTTTTAGAATTTAAAATTTCATCCGGTTCCATTACAGCACATGTTTTAGAGTCATATGGGCTCTGAACTATAAAACAGCCCAAAACATGAGGGTGTCCGAGGATATAAGAGGTGTCCGAGTGCCACGGGAGTGTCTGAGGGTACTTTTGTCAAAGGCACTAGGTTTCCGAGGGTAAGCATGTCTTTTGATACACGTGTCCGAATGAGGGAAGGGTGTCCGAGGGCAAATCGTTCTTTGACACATGTGTCCGAATGAGGAATGGGTGTCCGAGGGCATTTTGGTAAAAACCCATGGTGGTCCGAGGGTATTTTGGTCTTTTACACATGTGTCCGAATGAATGGAGGGTGTCCGAGCGCATTTTGGTAAAAGCCCATCGGTGTCCGAGGTCATTTTGGTCTTTTACACATGTGTCCGAATGACTGAAATGTGTCCGAGGGTATTCTGGTCAAATTCCAGACGCGTAAAGATCACGCGCCACTCGAACTCGGTTTCCCAGGCGCGTAAGGCTCACACGCCGTCGACTAGACGAATCAAACTCCACCATTTTCATCGCCGTTGATCATTCCTTGGCCTACATCATGCTTTCACACCTGCAACTCAACAAAACAACACTATTTCCAAACAAAAAAACATTTAATCAAGGGATTAGCTGATCTCTTGAAGGTTCTGATGATGAAGTTAAAAGGAAGAAAGTTTATCGGTGAGTGTGTGAGAGAAGAGAGAGGAAATGATAGTGATTTTTGAAAAAAATAAACCATCCGTCTCCCTTTTTGTTTATTCCAGATTTTGTGTGGCCCACCAAATGTGTGGTGGGCCCATCTCGGATCCCAAACCCGTTTAAACATTTTGATGTGTATTTAAAAAGCGGTCCAAGTCAAATCGTGAACTGGTCGAAATAAAAAAATAAAAAATAAACGAATAAAATTTAAAAAAAAAAACTTCACACAATCTGTACCTACGAGATCAAATCACTGAGTTTCAGGCCGATTCACTTATCAACACTAATCTACTTAAGTTGATCTTGGCAATTGACAGTATATTTGTCCACTTAAGCTTATTTCCTCAGGCCTTCTAGTATAATGATCCGTGATATTCTTTATCATGTTTTTGGATGCATTAATTTCGAACACTCAAGCAAGTCACAATCAAATCGTAGAGTCGTAAGTGATACACTCTATCATGCTAGTAGTTTCCTACCATATATTTTTCACAGTATCTGTTCTAGAATTCTGAAACCTTGACTGGGACTGGATTGAGAGAAGAAAAGAATAGATCAATAAGAGATTTAGAGTAATATTTGGTTTTGGACTCTGAAGGGTCTCTTTTGTGACATCCTGACTGTGTCCAGGTCAACATATATCTGGATGCAGCAGAGGAGCAGCCAGGACATCTTTGGACACTGAGGTCTCTTTTAGGTGAAAAATGATCTACAGCACGACAACGAATAGCTAAGTCAGCATATATCTGGATGCAGCAAAAGCTTTCGTTGCCTAGCATCTCCAGGTCTTTGCTTACACAAAACAGAGGAGATACATAAGTTTTTCAGAGAAGGTTTCAGACCTAGAGCACAGTGTTATGCTTCGGAACATCACACAAGCATTCAAATAGAAATTGTACCTGATTCCAAGTGATGTTACTTACTTAGGTTGTGTCTTATCTTTAAGTGGTTCACAAGATCATTAACATTTCAGCCATCAGGACCAAGCCTACCAGCATATCACACCAGAGCAAAACTGTTTTGATACTCGTCTTACATGATTCAGCCTTAATCCATATGTGAAAATTCATTTCATTTCTCGCATGATGGCCCAAAATAATTATTTTATATTTTTCGAGTTTTCTGAGGAATATACACATCCCCTTAAATTTGTGCTTAAAACTGAAAATTTAAAGAGCAAATTTACAACCTAAAAACAAGAAAAATATTTTTGAATTTTTGTGACCAATTTGGTCCTCGAAATGGACCATTTTGAGCAGTTCTAAAAGAGCTTCAAAACGAGCTCGATCAACCGGTTTAGTATAGATCTGCGACATTGCCGTCAGTGTGGATGTGAGTAGGAATAATTAAACCTTGGTTAAACGAATCTCGGATGAAATGTTCTTTTATGGCAATGTGCTTAACTTTTGAAAATTGAACTGGATTTTTCAAAATTTGGATAGCTGCATCATTATCACAATAGATTGGAGTAAGAGAGAAATCCAAACCGTAGTCCACCAGTTGGTGTTGCATCCAAATCACCTGAGAGCAGCATGCTGAAGCAGCAACATATTCAGCTTCCGCTATTGAAACAGAGTCTGTTTGTTGCTTTTTACATTGCCATGCAATAAGCTGATCTCCTAGAAATTGACACCTAGCAGAAGTAGATTTCCTGTCAATGTCACAACCTCCAAAATCGCTGTCAGAAAAAGCATTTAATTCAAAGGGAGAATCCTTAGGATACCAAAGACCGAATTGGATTTCCCCTCAAGGTATCTAAAGATTCTTTTGACATCATTTAAATGAGAAGTTTTAGGATTAGCCTGATAGCGGGCACACTGACACACAGCAAACATGATATCAGGTCTGCTTGCAGTCAGCTACATCAGACTATCAGAGATCCAATCATTGATCGATACAATGTTTGTTCCACGGCTTCTTCATCCAGATGCTGAGTTAGACCTGGTCTTTCAGACATTGGGGTGTTGGTTGGCTTTGCATCATTGAAGCTGAACTTTGCAAGAATGTCATCCACGTATTTCCCTTGATGAATCAGGATACCCTTGGAGTTCTGACGAACTTGCAGACCTAAGAAAAAGGTCATTTCACCCAGAGCACTCATTTCAAACTGCTTCTTCATCACCTCTACATAGATTTGCACCAGTATTCGATCTTCGTTCACCTTCTTTACGAATAAGGTCTGATCAATTACGCCACAAGTGTATCCATTTGCAAGCAAATGTTCAGTTAGGGTAGCATACCATGCACGGGGTGCCTGATGTAACCCATACAAAGCTTTGTCAAGCTTGTACACATGCTCTGGATATTTGGATTTGTGAAACCCGGTGGCTGACCAGCATAGATCTCTTCTTTCACGGTGCCATAAAGAAACGCAGTCTAGACGTCAATCTGATAAACAGTAAAGTCCTTAAATGAGGCGTAGGCAAGAAATATTATTATGGACTCCAACCTCGCAACTGGGGCAAATACTTCATCATAATCTAATCCCTCAATCTGCCCGAACCCTTGCACGACCAATCTTGCTTTGTTTCTTACAATTACCCACTGTCATCTCTTTTGTTTCGATAGACCCATCTTTTTCCAATAGCACGCTTTCCTGAGGGCAATTTCACTAACTTCCAAACCTTGAGTTTCTCAAACTGGTTAAGTTCATCTTGCATTGCATCAACGCAGCTTGGTTCCTGCATAGCCGCAGCAGTAGTCTTTGGCTAAATTTGTGAAATGAAGCATGAGTACAAACATCTGTTGATGTCACCAGTCTGACTTCTGGTTAAGACCCCAACATCCATTGGATCAATGATGTTTTCTAATGGATGAGCTCGTTGAATATGTGTAGGGATAGCTTTGTCTGGAGCTGAAAGATTTTCAGGTAAGGGTGTGATATTGTCGGTTACAATCTCCTCCACGGTGGCAGCATCAGATTCATCCTCAGCATAGTGCTCCACCGTACACTCAAGAGGTATAGGATCACAAAAAGCAGGTACTAAGGTATCAGAAAGTAACTCTTCGTCATCTACCTGTCACACCGGATCCAAGGTGGCAATTGAAGGCTCATCAGAAATTGAATGTTGTCATGTTGCTTGTGGTAGGCTCCATGGTTTGATTATGTAGAACAGAAGAAGGTTGCTGTAGCAGTGTGTCTTTTGAAAATTTTGATGAAGACCCAGGTATAACATCCCCTCATCCTCTGCATCTTCTGCCATGGAGGATGAGGTGCCCAGTAGCATAAATTGAAGGACCCGCAGAACCTGTATTAACACCACTAAACACATCGTCAAAAATATGAAAGGACTGAAACAAAGTGTCATAATCAAATAACCAATCCGGGGCCACTCTAGCATCCGTCTCACTCTCCTCAAGCCAGCGGACGTCGAATGACTCTATAATTTGCCTGGTTTGTTTGTTGTAGACCCTATATGCAGTCTTGCCAGCATATCCGATAAAATAGCAATCGTCAGCTTTCGCATCAAACTTTGGTGTTGCATCCAGATGCAGCAAAGTGCACGGACAACCAAAAGCACGAAAATGCTTGACAGAGGGTTTTGCACCAAATAGCACCTCGTAGGGCGTTTTCATTCGAGCTTTGTTGACTAGAACCCGGTTTGCACATAGCAAGTCGTGTTCACAGCCTCTGCCCAGAAGAATGTCAGAAGCTGTGAGTCACATAGCATTGTGGCAAGCGGCTTCAATTAGAGTGCGATTTCTACTTTCAGCAACTCCATTTTGCTGTGGCGTCCTTGCGGAGCTGAATTGCCGCGCAATCCCTTTCTGAGCACAGTAGTAGTTTAATTCTGAATTCTTAAATTCAGTCCCGTTGTCACAACGGATCCCCTTCACTTTCAAATTGGTTTGATTCTCCATCAACACAATGAACTGTTTAACTATTTCTGCAGTCTTACTTTTGTTAGCCAGAAAGAAAACCCAAGTAAAACGTGAGTAGTCATCGGTTACAATTAAACAGTAAGCTTTGCAAGAAATGTGGAGCACGTTCACTGGGCCGAAAGCGGTCCATGTGAAGTAGCTGCAACAGAGAGTCAATAGTGTTCACCAATTTGGGATGATGGGGTTTTCGATGATGTTTTCCTCTGGCACATGCAACACATTTTTTCAGTTGTTATAAAATCCCTTACCGGCAAATCCTTACCAATCCCAGTTTAGCAACACGGTTTAAGTTTTTAGCGTTAGCATGTCCAAGACGACGATGCCACAAAATGGCTTTGTTTTGAGAAACCTTTGATAAAGACACGTAACGTTTTCAGATGGAGGTCTGTTCATGTCTATGACATAAGCATTTCCTCGACGTTCAGATTTTAGTAGCATCCATTCTTCTGGAATCTCAACTCCAGGTTTCAATATTAAACATCCTTTATTAGTGAAATAAGTTGAGTAGCCATTATCACAGATTTGGGAAACGCTTAGTAAACTATGCTTCAATTCAGGAACATAGTTTACTTTATTAAACTGAAGAGCACCATTTCTTACCGTTCCCCTTTGAGTTATTTGACCCTTCTCACCTCCCGCAAATGAGAGACAAAATCCACCATGGAAAAAATTCCACATCGGTAAGTTGGATAAGTCTCCTGTCATGTGCCTTGAACAGCCACTATCAATGTACCAGAGACGAATGATAGTCCTCCACAAGCCGTTCCTCAGCTGCCGACGGAACATAGTCATCATCCATTTGTGCCATGAGTGCTTTGTACACAGTATCTTCAATAATCTTCAGGTCCTCCATTTGAGACGACCAATCCCATCCACCTCCTTATTGAGCAACCATGGCTTTATTTGAGTTTGAAGATGCAGATGCAATGCTTGTGGTAGAATGTTTGAATTCCAGGAGTAGATGCGGAAGCAAGCAGCTGCAAGAGCAGAGTTATCTATTTCCTTCTTCGGCTTGGTGCACTCATGAGCAAAATGACCGGGGCTCATCAAAATTATAGCAGTGCATCTTCATTTTATCCCCACCCAAGTTTCTTTGTTGGATTTTCCCACACGTTTATCCTAGTCTTCTTCACAAACTTATTTGCTCTATGTACTACCATAGCTATCTGTCAAGTCAAGTCCATTTTCTTCTATATCATCTTGATTAACATCGTTTAAGTCACATGCTCCAACATCTTTGGCAGTGAGTTGGCCAGTTAAAAAGGCGTTGTAGCAATTCATAAATCCAGCAAACAAACTTAAGTTATTTTCGAGCTCTTAGGAATTTTCACAGTTTGCTAAGGTTTCAGCGGTAGATGGTGGCGG